>CAUYPO010087641.1:0-88716 GCA_963574435.1 Cheirogaleus major | reverse complement strand
CCCCCCCGCCCCCCCCCCCTCCGCCCCCCCCCCCCCCCCCCCCCAACTTTTGCCCGGGGCCCGGGGGGGGGGGGGGCGCCGTCTCGCTCTTGCTCAGGCTGGGGCATTGGGAATTCTTAATCCACTCTAGTCATAATAGCTTATTAAAATTATATATTGAATAGCACTTTAAAGATGTGAACAAGTAAGAACAACTAAGATCTTAGGGGGAAAGGGCTGTCATCTATTAAAACCAGTTGAGAAAGATGTGATTTGATACACTTTTTTCCACATGCTGACTATGCTTTCCACTTACTCACAGTAAGTTAACCTGTAAAAGTCTTAACTTTCAATAACTCCTCCTTAGCTCCACACTTGGTTTCATACAGTTGGCCTTCTAGTATAGGCCTTGCCTAGCCGTAAAAATCCTACCTGGTAGATCAGTGACATAAATTTCTAGACTTTTAGATTTCTGGTACTGATCTTTCATGTTCTTAGTGTCCACATGTCCCCACAGCTATGTTGCGTTAGGGGTGACAGTTAACAGCAGAGTTGAATTAGAACTCTGGTGTTGGCTCTCAGTTTTTTGTTCTTTAATTCGAAATAATCACCAGCTTTACAATTGCACTAGAGACTGTGTGCTGCCTACCTTATTGTGAAGTCTCCTCTTACTCCTTATTAACAAAACCCTAATTTTAGCTGGGCAGCACCGTGCCAAGTGTTTTATCTTCTCCAGAAGATAAACCAGTGATCATAACTTGTACTTTTTTGTACTCTTCAGTTCCTCTATGAACACTAGTTTGTCATGCTTTCAATTTCATTTCTCTAGTAAAAGGTGTGTTCACTACTACATTTTTCTTTATGGAAAAATACCTTTAGGGAAAATTAACTTGGGAAAAAAAATGCCTGGCACGTTATGTATTTGCCACAAATATTTATTGTTTAAATGACTAAGAAAAAAGGCTCTTTTCGGTAAGAACTTTAGACTTTTTTATTTTTCTTATGCCATTAAAAGAAGAAATACCATACTTTTAAAAAAATAAATGTCAAATAAAGAAAAAAGGCAACATTTTCTGAGTCATTTTTAACTTGTTTCTTCTTTGCATCTTTCCTTTTTTGGCCTGATAGCAAAAGACATTCAATACTCTAAATGCTTCTGAACTTCCTGGTTGATAAAACAATAAACTGAACTATAATATTTATGCTGAAATGTTTGGTTTTCTACAAGTCCTAAAAAGTGCTTTTCAAAATATATCATCATATATTTCAAAATAATCTTTATCATTAACAATTTACTTTGAAGCCTTCCTATATTCCTAAGAAAAATGTGGAAAAATGTAAATATCTCTTACCTTTGTATTGCATTTAAATAAATAAAATAATGCCATTTTATATGTATCAAAATCTATTCCCCCCACTGCTAAATTTGACTGGCTTAAAAAAAAAATTCTGTTTAGCTCAACCTTACTTTCTATTAGTCTGACAATCAAAAACAAAGTAAAATAAAAATGATGACAAACATTAGGTTCAACAAGTTCTTTATAATGTGATAGGACAGATATCTACAAGAAATCTATTTACCTTCATGGCAGTAGAGTCTAGACTAAAAAAAAAAAAAAGAGAGAGAGAGAAATCTATTTACCTTACACCCTTTTCAAATGGGTCTCAAAGGGGCTAAAATAGCTAAAAGAAATTCATTAGAAGATAGCCAGCTAGCATGGCATGGACTTATAAAGAGTATTATAATTGTTTTATTCCATGAAGTCTATCACCTCCCCTAAAATAAAGATTTTTACAAAAGGTGGCGCGAGAAGTGTTTGATGTCTATCAGTACATACTGACAAGTAGCTGATCTACAAATCTCTCACCATATTTGTCGATCGAAATAAATAAAACTGATAATGAATAGATGAATCACACCCCCACCCATTTCTTTTTTAATCCTATTTACTTCAATTAAGATCTTCTCTTTTTTTCTTTTTTTAAAGGTAATAATTAGACTGTTTCTCTTCAGTTAATGATGAATTTACTTAAATTTTAATAAATGTAAGCTCTAATATCTCTCCTTATTTTACTATACACAAAGTCAATATTTTCAACAAATGTTTGCTGTTAATAATAATAACATAATCACTATTTTAAGCTCAGAAATATCTTGAATCAAAAATGACTAACTTATAAAAATAACCATAATTTTCCACCGCAGATATTATCTTCTAGCAGAAATTATCTCTAAATTTCAACTGTAAAATACAGAGCTTTGGAATACCACTGATGCCTTTTTGAAATGCCTTAAGTAAAATTAGAACACATAGAACTAGTAGTGGTTAATTTTTTTGGTATGTTTTAAGAAAACATTTTCCAAACTGTAGCTTGGAAATACATAATGGACAAAATATATTTCTAAGGAAAATGTTTCATCAGGAGAGGGTTTAAGAATATTGTCATCCCTCAGTATTCATGGGGGATTGGTTCTAGGACTTTCATCTCACAAATGCCAAAATCTGCGGATGCTCAAGTCCCTGAATATAAAATGGCATAGCATTTGCATATAACCTATCACATTCTCCTGTATAATTTAAATCAACTCTAGATAATACCTAAGATAATATAAACGCTATATAAATAGCTATTATATTTTTTAGGGAATAATAAGAAAAACATCTGCAAATGTTCAGTGCAGATATAATTTTTTTTGGAATATTTTTGATCTGAGGTTGGTTGAATCCAAAAATGCAGAACCCATGGGTATGGAGGGCTGACTGTACTAATGATTCTGCAAATACAGCATTTCATTTGCTATCAAATACCCAAATAGATATCTGGAGCTTGGAAAACTGTAGCAGTAACATTTAAAATCATTATGTACAATCTCCATGCTTTTGGAAAACTATGAATTCTTAGCTTTTTTGGGTTACAAAGTGTATAAATATTTACTTTTAATAGTCAGGAAATTGTTTTTCATATTATATACGTAAAACAAACAAATTTTAGAAAATACAAAACATGCAAGAATATAGAAAGCAAAATAAAGATCCATTGTACCAACGAATACATATATTGTTAAAGTTTTGATGTATTTCCTTTGTCTTTTCATATGTACAGTTTTGTTTTTTGATATTTATTCAGCCATCATACTATTTATAGAGTTTGTATAAAAGCAAATATATTTTAAACACATATGATCATCATTGCATGGTGACAATGTCTTTGTGCCAAACTATATTTTACATCTACAAAATTCAGGGTAATCAAAATTATTTCACATTATTAGTTACTATAACAAAAATATATAATCTTTGTTCATTTTCATAGAAAATTCTTATATAATGTTTCTAATTAATCATATACTTACATAAGTGAATTATATAACAGTATGTAGAAATGTACACAGCTTTACAACTATATGCATCTCTAATTAATTAACTAAAAGACGTTTTTGGATTACTTACCTTTAACCACTGTTATCTAAAAGTATCCTGAAATAAATCCAACTTACTAATTTTTTTTTTTAACTGAGAGAAATGTTCTCAAAATTGCTAGTATTTTCCCCTAGCACTCTGCTGAAATGTTGGCAGCTTAACATATACTGGCTTTAGTAATTCATCCTATTTCCTTGAATTGATCTCAATAAGACAATATTCATTTGGAAAACACTAATTATATTTAATAAATAGCGAATGGATGTCAAAGAACATTCTGCTTTGTGTAATAAGGCTTTATAGATTAAGTCCAATTATCACTGATACAAAATTAAAAATCCTTTATGTATTGAATAGCAATTAGCTTTCCTCTCAGAACAAAAACCTAGTAAACTTAAAATCATAAAAATATCTTTGGCATAAATAATACAAGACTGTGATAGGATTAAAAAATAAGAAGAATTTTAAAATGAGATTACTGCTGTCTGGCTGGGCACAGTGGTTCACACCTGTAATCCCAAAGCTTTGGGAGGCTGAAGTGGGAGAATGGCTTGAGGGTAGGAGTTTGAGACCACCCTGGGCAGCACAGCGGGACCCCCATCTCTACAAAAAAATTTAAAAACTACTCAGGCATGGTGACACGTACCTGTAGCACTAGGTACTTGAGAGGCTACGGTGGGAGGACCACTTCAGCCCAGGAGTTCAAAGGTGTAGTTGAGCTATGATTGCGCCACTGCACTCCAGCCTAGTTGACAGAGTGAGACAACGTCTCTTTTAAAAAAAAAAATGCCTTCTAGTATGTTTTGTGACTAAAAAACTGATCCAGTATATGTAGAATGTGTAACACTGTGGTTCACTAAAATTTTAAGAATCTGTTTGGTGACAGATTTAGTCTAAGTCCTTTTATTTAAGTTTAAAAAAATAAAAAATCCTAGAATATTTTTCTACATACTTCTTTAAGCCTCAATAAATACACTATGGCATTTTAGTAAATGCCATAAAGAGACAATGCCATAAAGAGACTGGTACTCTCTACCAGTAAAGAGACGAGTAAATCTGGACATAGCTACTGCCTTAAAAAGTCATGGCTACCAATGGAAAATAGGTTATAAGATGTGTGCAAAAGAATATTTTTTCAGAAACCTTGAGTTGTGGTTTTATCTCTGCCTAGTTGAGGCTGTGTGACCTTAAAAATTCCCTTAATCTTTTGAGCTTTCAAAATAAGCCTCTTACAGAATGAAGATGGCCTTTTCCATTTCCACAATTATAAAATTAGAAGGTAAGACAGGATAGAAAAGCCTGCCTATTCGCAGACAAAATATTAATTGCTAGAAAAAATTTCCTCTGTACATTATAACGGGACAGAAGGGAGAAAGAGTCAATCAAGAAAGAAAATATCAACTTCAACTAACTGAGCATTTTAACCTTTTTGAAACATTTTCATGCATATGATCTCATTTTAACCTTGCCATAATCCTATGAAGGCATAAGTGTAATTATTATTGTTTCTACTTGGCAGATAAAGAAATTGAGGGAAAAGGGGATATCATGTTGTTGTTGTTTGGAATCACAAAACTATTTCATGGATTAATGAGAATCTAGGTCTCATCACTCCTTAACTAGGATCCAGTTGCAATGGAGCTGATAGGGAAAGGGAATAATAAACATATGCAGCTAAATATAAGTAAGGAAAAAAGGAAAAACATTTAAGGAAACATAAAGGAAATGAGGTCTCCTTGGTGGGTTTTTTTTGCTGGTAGGTAAGGTTGTATGCTTGACCCATAAGATCAAAGGGAGCTGTAGTGATATGTTCAGAAATGTGTGTAGTATAATTAATTTAAAAACTCAATTTCTACAAAAATTAGAAGTTTCACTCACCTACTTTTAAGGAACCAAAAAAAAATAATTACCAATCTTGTGAAAACACATCATATAGTGTGGCATAAACAAATGGACAAGATTCTTCCCCAAAACTAAGGCATATTTATCTTCTTTGGACTGACATATTTAATAATAACAAGATTTTCTTATTCAAATTAGTTTTTTAAAAATATAGGAATTAATGTTTTCCTATATTTTACATGAACATGCAGATACTTTTATATACATATAAGTTGTAAAATTATTGATGGAATTAATAAACAGGAAAAATCTTACTTAAATATGAAAAAGACATCTATTAAAGTCAAAGCTCCTTGTTACTGAAACACAGAAAATTGAGGTCTTAGTGAGTGTTTACCACAAAGTTATATGTGTAGGTATATGAATTAACTAACAAAGGCAATGCTCCAGAGTGTAGTGAGATTTACTTCATTTAGGTTATGGTACTACTTTTTGGTTCAAAGACTGTACTTTTTAAAAAGTGGATACCTGCGGTCCATCTCTGGCTTCATAGAAGTCACCCACTCTTATTTTTGCACTGAAGCTGAAATTGTCCCTTGAGATATCCATTATTCCATTTCTGCTGAGATACTGAAAAAATCACATATTTTTCCACTTCAGGTTTTAATAATTACAACCCAGCTTTGATGTATAGATAGCTTCAGGACACTAATGTTTTGCATATTCTATGAAGGGGCTACGGATTTATAGGAGATCAATTGGGTTAACTAAAATAGTCCCATACAAGAGAATATTTTGTATCAAGGAACTTTATCTGACAAAGGAGTGTACCTTTTTTTTTTTTTTTTTACATGAGCATGCTTAATAGGCACCAAATGTATGTTATTTGGTGAAAAGTATGTACCTTTATTACTTCAGGGTACTGCCTAAGTTTCTTTCCACATGGAGCATAATATGCTACTTCTCCTTGAAGGCGCCCTCCAAAGTTTCTTATTCTTGTCTCTCTCTGCCAGCTACACATAACAGAAATGAGGGTTATGACATACGTAATTTTAAGCAAACTTTTAAAAATAAAAAAAACTTTATACATGCTCTTCAGAAAATATGAAAAACACAAAGACAAAAATAAACCCCTCATACAACCCAAATATACTTGCTAATGAAATTATTTAAACTTTTAATTAATTTAACTAAGAAATTAATCAAAGACTCAATTTATAAATATTAAACTCCATTAAAATTTTTAGAAATCATAACTTGTATTACTTTGGGTACTTAGACATTTCAGTAATCTGTCAATGTGTACTGATTTTTTTTTTTTTTTTTTATATCTGAAAAGCTTTAAGCAAGAAAAGTAAAACCTGACTCTCTGCTGTTTGGGGCTCATGTACTTCCAAGTCTGAAACCTGTCAGATCTGATTAAATTATTTGAGCCAAACTCTGGTAGAGTCCCTCAGTTTTGACCAAAGTGGCTTTCACTGTCCTTTAATTCTATCTTCACAGAAATTTCTGACAGTCTTAACTGCATTCTGCCCTTTGCCATATGATTTGCTCTTGGTTCTTTTCCAGTCATGTTAAACTTGGCTGCATGATCCCATCACAGCTCTGCCATACCTCTACGAAGCAGTTAGACTAAATTTCAGTTTTCTGATGTATCAGCTTCTTTGCCCTTTGCTTTAGCTCTTCTGCTCTAATAAATACTATGCAGTATTTTCACTTCTTTTATTAATAGCAGAGAATGAGAAATCAAGTATACATCAAATATGCATAAATCTATGGAGAAAAGCAAAAAAGAAAAACCTCATTTTGCATACCCATATTCCAATGGAATACGCAGTTCACGTTCATCTGTTACTCTTCTTCTTTTGGAGGTGCCTTTAAGAAAATTCAACCAGTTGATATAAAAGATTAGTTTATATAGATGACAATCTTTTGATAGTTTAGAAACTTTTCCTTAAAAAAGTATATTTCAATGACTTGGATTATTCAGGGTATTTCTGCAATTTATACATTATTTTTAGATGGTTTTCAACAAAACATTGTATAAGGCAGAGGAATTTTTTTTTCTTTTGGTCTGAATGACAGCATAACTAGTCTTTCTAAAGAAAATACAATCAAAGGTAAAAATATGTAGCTTTGTTATTAAGGAAATGGCTAGAGAAGTAGGAGGGAAATAGAGGTTTCATAAAATCTATTTATAGTTGTTGTCTTAGAAAATATTAGTTTTCAGATGCTGAAAAATTTCAAAAGCTGGCTCATACATTTAAAGGCAATATAATTTCTATGTCCACATATATCCATAGTCAAAACCTCTACTAGGTCTTTTAATGAACCTAAAGCACAAAGGAATAGGATTATGATTATATATAAAATTTTTCAAAAACAAAAATCAAGTTTCTTAAATACAAATAAATTCATCTACGACAAGTAGGATATACTGGTTTGTGGTAAGTGAAAGCAAAATTAGAAATTGCCAAGAATAGAGTAAAACAAGTGAAACAACAAAATATTTTACTAAACATATCTGTATTTTCTTAGCTATTGAATGAGAATAGAAAGCAGTTTGGAGATATTAAATGTAGAAATTTTTAATGATGGCCTTGAAAAGTTTATAAAAAGTCAAACAGGAAAAAAGATGTGGCATGCTAATGGAATTAAGAATACTACTCAGTAATAGAAATGACATTGGTTATATGCTGGGCAGACTGCAGTTGCATCTTAAGTAAATAAGTGAGCTTTTTTGTATAAAGTACAGTTGACCTTGAACAACACAGGTTTGAACCACATAAGCCTACTTATACTCAGATTTTTTTCTGCCTCTGCTACCCCTGAGACAGCAGGACCAACCCTTCTTCTTTCTCAGCCTACTGAAAGTGAAGATGACAAGGATGAAGACCTTTTGATGATCTACTTGGACTTAATGAATGGTAAATATATTTTCTCTTCCATATGATTTTCTTAATAATATTTTCTTTTCTTAATATTTATAAGAATACAGTATATAATACTTATAACATACAAAATATGTGTTAACTGTTTATGTTATCAGTTAGGCTTCCAGTCAACAGTAGACAGCTATTAGTAGTTAAGTGTTTGGAGAGTCAAAAGCTCTATGCAGATTTTCAACTATGAGGGGGTCAGTGCTCCTAATTCCCACATTGTTCAAGAGTCAACTGTACAAAAAAGTCCAACTGTCAATCAAATTCTATATTCTAGAAGCATAAACTGAACACAAAAGCAAGAAAGATTCAAAATCAAGTGCTGTTGTCATCAGATTCTTAAATTGGAAGCACAGGAAAAAAAAAAAAAGGTCATGTCCTTTGAAAATACATGTTGACCTTTCTGAGCCAACCTAAGATCTAGCTGCAATACTTGATTCCAGTGAGATCATCTCCAGAACAATTGTATAAGTAAAAATTCGTGCTATGGTTTGACGTCTACTTTACAATAATAAAAATAAAGTGTAGGTACCAGAGTGTGGACTTGAAGTAAGTGTGGAAGAAGATGTACCAAGAAAAACAGGTGACTGTGATTCAGAACATAAGGCAGCAGGAGCAGAGCCTGGGGCTTTTGTTATGTGGAGGTTACGAGGTGTTGAGTGAGCTGTGAGACTCATGGAAGGGCTTTTGACAGAGGAAGTTGTTTTATTCAGTTTCATTGAAGTTTTCTCTCCTTCAGTATCACTATCTGATTCATCTTGGTCTTTATCATCATCATCTTCTTCTTCTGATCCTTCTGTATCTGATTCTGAATTACTATCTGATTCTGGGAAGTAAAAGAAGCATTTGTATATTATAACTAGATAATCACCAATAATTTGCAGTTTGTATCTAAATGGACTAGTTCAGGAACCAGTATCTGTGAATGAGAACTCAAAAGAGCAACTTTCCTGAAGAGTAAATCTTTTAATTTATTTGAGAACAATGTATGTAGGCTATAAATCCTCAAAAAATTTTTTAAAAAAGTATAAGTTTCACTCAACACTTCAATCACAAAACAGTTCTCATGTGACACTATTCACATGATGAGTTCTGCTTAATGGCTTCAAAATCACTTTTAATTTAATAGAGAAACTAAGGTAAAAAGAGGAATTTACTTGAGTATTCAAATTAATATATTCCAATGGCTTAAGAAGTATACTCAGTCCAGTATGAGGAAGAGAAATCTGGCATTACTATGATACTTTCATTTGGGCTTTGGGGTAAAAGAAAATAATTTTCCAGGGGAGATTCTTGGGTTTTTTGGCTGTAGTTTTCCTATTTAGGTGGCAAGATTTCATCAGGCTTCTCAAAAAACTAGTCTTACAGAAATAATTATGGTAGGATAATTTAGTGATTTAATAATTTAAGTTCTAGATATGTAGTCCTATGTATAATGCATCCACTCTTCCAGATATGTAAAATCTATTACTGGATTAAACTTGATAAACATAGGACTAATAATTGGACCATATCCGAATGGTTCCCAGAATAACAGCTTTTGTGGAATTCTATTTTGTGTGGTACTGTCTGCCTATATTGAAGTTCATCACAAAAATTAGTTTTTGAAAGTTATGAATATTGATATTTATTACCTATCAAGCAAATTTGTTTCTATGGAAACCCCAGGAAAAATTACTATCAGGACAAGTTGTTCTTATTCTGAGCAAATTGTTTAACTTACAGATACTTTAAATTGTATTAACTGACTATACTTTCCTATTCATATTGGTTAGTAGAAAATTTAGTTGAATTTGTGTCTGACCAGTAACAAATTCACAAACTTTTATAAAATGTATTTCATCTTTGTATTTAAAATTTAAGCTATCTTGTATTTTATGTTTTCAGTCTTCTGTGGAACAAGAAGAGGTAAGGAAAAAGAAAATGCAAAGAAATACCCGCCCCTCCCCCCAAATCTAGAAAGTAAATCAAAATTAAACCAGGAAATATTCCATATGTTATTTAATAAATTCTGTGTTACTGATGGACATTCATAGGGATTTAGGTTTTTGGTACTTTCTGAATAATTGTGACTACAATTTTACCTTTGTTCAAAATATCTGGTGATGCTGTTTAACAAACAGCAGGAGAGATGGAAAAAAGGGGACAAATAAGTGGTCCTTAAAGAAATGAAAATTAAGCAAGTTGATGAAATTGTCTTAATTTATGCATCATTTATATTCACTCTAAAGTTATTATTTGTTTAATGTCAAATGGATGACAAGCTGAGAATTTAACTTAGAATTTCCCAAATTAATTACTCCTGTATTTTGTAAGCTCATTATAGAAATGCACAAAGCTGTGTGAAGCACAGTGAATGACCATGACTATAAATCTGTGAACTAAGAAGTTCTTTAAAATGTTTTGGTTCACATAGCATTTAGAGAAATACTTTAAATTTAAAAATGGAAAACAACCTGATTGACTGTCATCGGATTCATCATCTTCCTCATCTTCCTCATCCTCTTCCTCATCATCTTCCTCTTCATCCTCATTTGAATCTTCGGAATCTTTACTACTGGGAATGTCTGAATCTGTTCCTCTGAACTGCTCCACTAAAGATTTTGCAGGATGGGAGTGATGCTGTGTTTTTACTGGATTTACATTATTGCTAACTGCTTTTTCCTTCCCTTGACTATGCAGTATGGGAGAGGCAGAGGGCATTACAGGTGTCTGATTGCCAGGGGTTCGTCTCCCACTTGTACTCAAATTTATAGGTGAGCAAAAAGGAGTGCTACTTGCAGTAGTGGTGTTTTCATTAATCTTACTCTGCATTTTAGTTTTGGTAGTAAGTGCTAGAGGAGCTTCTTGAATGACACTTTGAATAACTCCATTTGGTTGGTGATTACCTAAAAGTGCATTTGTCAAGAATGGATTAGGGTGGTTGTTTTCTACTGTTTGTTTTGGATGTGCTGGTGAAGTAGAGGTTGCTTTTGGATTGGACAAAGCTGCAATAACCTTCTTCAGGCTCTTAGATGACTCCTGTTTCTTTAACTGTGATGGGAATGCCTGCTTATATTGTTCCTGTTGAAACATAAGTTTAAAAACAAAATGTACTGTAAAAACAAGACTGCTTTTGCTTTCAATATCTGAGAGCAAATTATAGCTACCATATCATATACAAATTTAAATTATGATATACAAGTGCCATAAAAGGAGTGGCAGTGATGACTAGTTGGTTGTTAAACCTTGGCCATACCTAATATATTTAAAATTTAGTTTTCCCCTTCCTCAAAATATAAAATATATATGTTTCCTGACTGTCTCCCTCTCTTTACTGTTGGTCCCATTCTCATAATAATCCTAACCTGAAACCCTAAAAATATCTTTTATTGTCTTTTTTCCAATTCAGCCATAGTACCATGTCTTTGGATTCTTTCATTGAAATACTGCTCAAATTTAAGCCATGCCATAATTTCTTCCTACCCAACTACCAATATATGCTGTATACCAATGTAAGGTTTATCTTAGACTAAATTTTATTTTATTATATTGGCTCCTTGAAGCATTGCCAACTTTATAAAGTCTAAAAACTTTAGTTTTATGTGCAAATTACTTTACAATTAAGCACAAACATACTTTTCTGGTCAAACTGGACTATTTGCCATGAGCTATGAATATCATATTTTTACCATCTCCACATTTTCATATAATCATTTTCTTTGCATGAAATAGCCTCCTCTATATAAATTTCAAGCTGATGAAATACTGTTCATTCTTCAAGGTCTAACTCAAGAAGCTTTCTATGTTTATAACAGCCAGAAGCACTCTTTGCCTTATCCTTTGAGCTCCTTAATCTCCTTATACAGCTGCTCCTCAACTTGCAGTGGGGTTACTTCTCTATAAACTGATTGTAAATTGAAAATATCTTAAGTCAGAAATGTATTCAATACATCTAATCTGCCAGACGTCATATCTTAGCCTAGCCTACATTAAATGTGCTCAGAACACTTACATCAGCTTACAGTTGAGCAAAATCACTTGGTCATACAGTACACCATAGAGTACTGGCTGCTTATCCTTATGGTAGCTGGCTGATTAGGAGCTGCAGCTCACTGCCTCTGTCCAGCATAACAAGAGACTACTGTAACACTTTCTACTGGATAAGTATTGCTTTTGCATCATTGTAAAATTGAAAGATCTTAAGTTGAACCATCCTATGTTGGGGACTATCTGTATTCTATGCCATAGTGCCTTCAGTATACATAGTATATGTCTGTATGTCTTAAACCTCTAAGGAGGTAAGTTTACATCTTTGATAAATTCCTTAGGGTAGTAACACTATCATTTATTCATTGTTACGATCTTCCCAAAATATTGTATAGAGCCCTGCACTTGGTATGTACTCAAAAAGCAATTTTAGATTGCTGAATAATGACTTCTTGAGCAACAAGAACTTCTTTGAAGCAAAGATTTAAGATATTAAGCTGGTGGGAATGGTGGCTCAACATTCTGTGGGATCTACTCAGAGTGCCTTTAGCACATTAACATTTGAAAGAGCAAACAGTTTAGAAAAACAACAATTTTCTTGACAAAAATTAATTTATGAACCATTAAGCCATAAAATTTATGTTTACAAATCAAAAATAAAAAATTATTTAGCTATTAGAATCTCCTTGAAAACAATAAAATCATGACTTTATTAAATTAGTATAATTATTATATAATAGATAAAAAACTAAAATAAAATTATTAAAATATTCTAAGTTAACAGAAGTGGAGTTGAATTTCCTAACTTAAGGTAATATTCTGTATTGAAAATGTGGATCTGAAATTAAAATCAGCATCACGCCTGGGCCCCTAATACTAAAATTATCAATGATTTGTGGTGGGGATTTCACAAGTGTAAATGTAAATTAAATGTAAATGTAAATAGAATGCCATATAAAATGACTGATTAATATTTTAAAGCAACAGTACTAATAAGCAGCAAGCAATTTATATATAAATTTTTAATCTTATTTAACATCTTTACTGTATTAGTTTAGAAAATTAAGTTATTAAGATAATTCTTTGTAAACAAAGACTCTCATATAAAATTTGTACCTGAGGCAATACCTCATGAAGAGAAAGTGCTTAATTAGTATTTATTCAGTGAATAAATTATGGAAAATTACACCAAATAGTTTAAAAGGAATCTGATAACAAAATTCTTACATAAAATACTTTAACATATACAAGATTGAAATTTTCTTTACAAAACAGTGTATTTTCATCTGTTAGAACATAATTGTCATGTAATCATTTTATACTATTTTCTTACAGGTAGTAAATTTTCCTTCTAAATACATAGGACCAAAGGGCCATGAAAACAGCTGTATATTTAATTTTCTGAACTGCTCCTAATTCTCTTCCCATATAGAATCTCTTCCCATATATTGACACCTATATAGATTTTCAAGAATAGCCAAAGATTATTATATTTTATCCCAAGACTAGTATCAATTACTCTTTTATAAATATCAGGGCTGATTTATAGAAAGGAGAAGGGAAGAAAATCGAGACCTGTACAGTAGCAAATCTCTCATTCCTTTAAGATATCCATTTGGACTACAAGTAGTATGGGAAGAGATAGGTTCAAAGGTCTGTCCTCGCTCTAAGCTCTTGTTCCCCTAGTCTCTACTTGAGACCACTGTAGAGAAAAAAAAAATTCCTCCAGATAAAACTTCATAAGAGAAAACTGACATAAGACCTACAAAATTCTATTTACGGTCTATATATCCAACTAATGTATAATGATTTAAATTACACACCTTTAATGTAAGGGTACTGAAAGATTCAATGAATAATATTGAATCAAGAAAATCATAAACTGATAAGGGATGCAGACACATACACAGCAAGTAGTATGAAACAATAGAGATTATCATGAGAAATAAAGCAAAATTCTGTATGTCAGACTATCATATAGACAGCTGCTGTAAGAGAAATATTTACAAAATACTCTGTTCAATAATAGATACTGATAAAAAGTAGATAACATCATTTGGAATTGAGTCTAATGTGAATGTCCATTCACATAAAATATTTTCCATTAACTACCATTATCATTTCAGATAATTTGTATTGTAATTTCTGAATGATCTCCAGTTAGCAAGAACACCAAAATTTTTCATCGTAATCATGTTTTGAAATCAGAATGCTTGGTTTAAATCCCTTCTGCCCTTAACCTGTCGTATGATGTTGGCAAGTGACTCAACCTCTAAGTTTCAGTTTCTTTATTTCTTTACCTCACAAGGTTTGTAAGGATTAAATGAGATCATATGTGTAAAAATCCTGGCTTGGCTACATTTATTAAGCAAGTGTCTAATATATGACTCTCTACTAAGTAGTCATATAAAATTCTTATTTAGGGAAACATTAAAAAAAAACCCTTTGAAAAAATTAAGAAACTTTTAGAATACAAATAACTCATGATGTAGCTCTATAAACTCATTTATCTTAAAGTAGGATCATATATTAATGAAAAATTAAAAAAAAACAAATAATGTAATTTTTAATTTGCTTATTTTACTTGTGAAAAGTCAATAATATGATGCTGATAATATTTAATACCTGCTTGTGTTTGAGCAGTGCATTACAAGTCATATGCATAATGTGATACCATCAGTCACTACACTCAGATCAGTGCTTCTCAAATCTGACTACACATTTGAATCACCTGGAAGTTTAAAAAAATCCAATACCTTAGTTCTACTACAAGATGTTTTGATTTAATGGTTCTAAAGTGTATTGTGCTTAAAGTTTCCCAGGTGATTCTAATGTATAGTCAGGCTTAAAACCACATATTTAGAGTCTCCAAAAAGGTTGATTTGTTCAAGTTACTTTTCTTTGACCCTGTTCTTAAATTCTTCATAGTAAGAGTCAATGGACAAGGATATTGTGACTTTTTCAAGTAAGAAAGGCAGAATATCATAGTTGTTAAGAATAAAGATGCTAGTACTATACCGCCTAGGTTTGAATTCTAGCTCCATTACTAATCAGCCCTGTGATCTTGGAAGAGTTATTTAAATTCTACAAATCTCAATTTTATCATCTGTAAATGGGGATAATATTATTTGCACTCATAGATGTTATAATCCAATGAATAAATGCATGTTCAGCAATGAAGACAATGACTGATAAATAGTAAGTGCTCTACAAGTGTTACCGAATGATTAGGATGCCTAATGATAATATTTGTTACCAAGAGACAGGATACTATGTTCAAACAATATTTTAATACTCTAGGATGACCATGGAATAAAAAGTAATGGTAACTGAATTATTAGAATTCTACTAGACATATGAATATAGACTATGTAGTGATATAAAATAATAGCAAGAAAAACAAAGATGAAAAAATTCTCTGAAGAGTGGTTCTGGTGTTTTTGTAAGTAAAAGTTACATTTCATAAAATTCATTAAGAATGGCAAAGGAAAATGATTTTTTTTTTTTTTTTTTTTTTTTGAGACAGAGTCTTGCTCTGTTGCTAGGGCTAGAGTGCATTGGGGTCATCTTAGCTCACTGTAACCTCAGACTCTTGGGCTCAAGGGATTCTCCTGCCTCAGCCTCCGGAGTAGCTGGGACTACCGGCATGCGCCACCACATTGGCTAATTTTTCTATTTTTTTGTGGAGACGGAGTCTTGCTCTTGCTCATGCTGGTCTCAAATTACTGGCCTCAAGCAATCCTCCTGCCTTGGCCTCCCAGAGGGCTAGGATTATAGATGTGAGCAACTGTGCCTGGCTGGAAAGTGATTCTTTATAAAGGATTTTTACACTTAAAATTTATAAATTCTAGGACTATAATGATAAGTTATTCAAGAGTTCACTTCTTTTAAAAAAGAACATGTAGATATTGGGGGGAGGGAGGAACAGAAATTAGTTTTAAACCAAAGTAATTGTAAAGCTTGTCTTATTCAAACATATTTACCTCCTTATTGCTAAATCATTAGACTTTGGGGGCAGGTGGAACAGGATGGGGTTGGGGGGAGTGACAAGATTGTGTTGCAAAAAATATATTAAACAGATGTATATGTGAATATAAAATCAGAGAAATTTAGTTTTCTGATGTACATATTCTATTCCTGGAGACTAAGAAAGTATAAAAGAGTAGAATTTAATTTAAGCTTGTGTACTGTGAGACAATATAGAAGCTCCATTTATTTCTAATAATAAAATTCTTATATAAATAATTTTTAACTCACCCGTTTAGATCGTAATTCACTGGCCAAAGGACTAGATTCTTCAGAGGTATTTTTATTCCCTGCTTTAAGTACATCAGAAGAAGGAACTATGAGTTTCATGTAAGTTTCCTTTTTGGCTTGATTTACCAAAGATAAAGGTTTCACATTGGACACCAATCCCGTAGACTGTATTACACTGGTGTGTTTGTTCACAGATTCCTCCTTTGCCTGAGAGCTTTGGAAAATAAATGGAAGCTGCTGTGACAAAACCTGAGGCTGCTTCTGCTGGGATTGGAATGATGAGTGAGTCTGGGATTCAGACACAAGAGGTAATGGCTGGTGTATTCTTTTTTCCTGGGCTTTTTCAGTTGCTTTCTGTCCATCTGCTTTTGGGTCTGAAATACCATGTAATAGCACCTGGAAATAAAAATTAAAAGGGAGCTTCTTAACATCTATTAAGACAAAGAACATCAAACAGTAAAAAAAGAGTACTTTAAAAAGTGTTCTTAACAAGTTATGATAGATCTATGAAGCTCACTAAAAATATACCAAATGTTTCTTTAAAAATGTTTCTCCATCTCCTATTCTTTCTTGTGTAAAAAGAAAGAACTCAAGATAATGATTAACTTTAAAAGTATAGACTTTGAGAGTTAAGATAAACCAGTTAATTCCAAAATATAAATAATGTTTGAAAACTGTCCATGAAACGATTTATACCTGGTTGTTACTTTTATGTTGTGCTTCACTCTCTGAATCAGAATCATCTTCACTTTCTTCAATACTTTGATCTTCTTCCTCTTCATCTTCCTCTAGATCATCTGAATCACTACTACTAATGCCTTCACTTGAGGTGTCTGATGATGTGCCTGAATCACTATCACTGTTGCTAGAACTTTCCATAGTTTTTTTCCTTGGTTTCTGAATGAAGACAAAGTATTTGGAAAGACTTCATTTTTTTAAACAATTCAAGTTTCAGTAAAATGTATGCTCTTTTAATTTTCAAGTGATATTTTCAATCTCAAAATGTCATTGTAGGAAAAAGGAAAAATGTCACATATTGTAAGCGTAATTATTTAACAAACTGATTAAATTAACATATCTGACAGGAATTTCCCAGTAAAAAGTATGAGCTCAGTCACATGTAGAATATTGAAAATATCAATATATTATGTATGTGTATGTACTCATATGGCTGTCATGCTTCAAAATGTATGACAGATTAAAAAGAGCAGTTCACAAAATAATTATAATTATGATACATATGCTGAAGTTATACATTTATCTTTAGTCTTCTTTCTTTATGCAGTGAGTCAGTAGCCAAATATTTACCTCTAATGTGTCAAATATACCTCTCTAGGTGCTGGACTACATGGTGTGCAGGACAGAGTTCTTGCCTTCAAGAAACTTACATTCTAGTGGTTGGGAGGGGAAGGGTGGATAGATGCTTAAAATAAAAGCAAACAATTTTGTATAATAATAAATGTGGTAGAGAAGATATAATAGGTAGCAAAAGACTACAGGGATGCTTTAGTTAGAATCAAGGAATTTAAATTATGTTTCATAACAGAAAAGATAGAAAAATATGACAAAGGAGAGAGATTTTTGGAATATTTAAGACTATAAGAAAAGGAAAATCCAAAGCTGGTAGAAAGGGATATTAGGTCACATAAAAGGGAAGTTTTGTGATTCGAGAATAGACAGTAGCATTGGATGAAAGGAAGAAAAATCATGAGATGAATTATAATTAAATAACTATAAAATAATGGAAAAGTTAAAACTCTACCAACAGAAAGACTGAAAAGGAGAAATGTTAAAATGACAGAGCAACACAATTAAGTATAATCTATAGTTACTTAGGAGTATTTCAATAGCATTTGCTGATAAATAAAAGAGCAAAACAAAGAAAAAGCTGTAATAAATTATAAAAGTTATGGTCTTAACAGAAATATAGCCTTTCATGACTAGTGGGGTTTGGGGAATGAAAGACAGTAATACACTTCTGCAACAGGAAATCAAATTGAAGCCATAGTTATAGTGTGCAGATCTATATTCTTTCTTTTGTACTTTCTGAAGATTGATTTAAATAAAAGAAAATGCATGAATGGTATATTCTGCTTGCAGTGACCCTGTTTTAACTGTTCCTAGCTACCATAATGCCTCTTCCACAGATACACATTTCAATAAGCAGAGTAATAGTTACCATCATTCTCTGAGCTATCTTCTTCCCTCAGGGTAGAGCAGAGAGAGATGAGAAACTGAATTGGAATAGTGTGGGAATCATATCAGGAGAAAGACCATAAGGTAGACATTAAAGGGAAACAATAATAATAATATATTAAGACTAGCATTTATTTCAAAGAAACAGCTCCTTCTTTGCAACCATAATCTGTTGTGGGTTTTTAAGCATGTACAGCAAGACTATGAAAATCATAAAGAATCTAAACTGAAGTTATTTTTGTTTAAGTAGAGGTTAAGAAAGGAAAAGAATAAGGGGGCTACAGTGATTTAGCAGAGAAAAATAAACTCCTATTTCAATGCCCAAGTAATCTGTGTATATTTTTAGATTTAAAGATGGCATGAGAAACCCATATCTCTCCCAAAATGGGGCTACAGGTGCTTGTTCTAAACTTTTAGAGTGTAAATTTTTTCTTGCAAAACTTGTAGAGACCAGCAGATTCCTGAGTCCCACTTCTAAACAGGGCATATGGCTCAGCATTAACAAGCATTTAATGTGATTCTGATGAAGGTGGTACAAATTTAGTACCCATTTAAAAAAGGTACAGGTGAGGAGACAAGTATTAGAGAAAAAGGGAAAAGATGGGTTTGTATATCACCAATTTTATTTCCCTATTAGAGTATGTGTGTGTGTGTGTTTGTGTTATATTCATACATAATTAGGTAGTGAGCCGCTTTTCTCTCATTTAAAACATTTTTAAAATGAGTCTTCTTAGGTTCATCAAAAATGATCAAAGAAGAGCTTATTAATTCCCCCCCATCCAATCTGGGAAAGCTTTTCAGAATCCTGTTCTTGAACTGTCATTTCACCATATACTTATTTCTTTCAATAACAAAACAAATACATATTCAAGGCTATTCTGTACCAGGCATAGTTGCTCAAGCTTCTGGGGATAGAAGGGTATGAGAAACAGACACCAACTCTGCCTAGTGAGAACAGGGAGAAGAGAATCAACAAACAATCTAAGTAAATGTTTTGAGTGAAAAATACCATGAATAAAACAAAATAAGAAATAGACAATATGTGCTGGGGGGTGCAGGTGGCTTTTAGATGCAGTCTCAGATAAGACTTTTCTGAGCTGAGACCTAAGGGAGAAAAGTCATACAATGATGTAAGAGAAAAGCCTTTCAAGATGGGAAACAGCAAAGGAAAAAAGCTGAAAATGTGTTTGGCATATTCAAAAATGAAAAAGTCAGCTAGACTAATCAGAGCATACTGGTACGAGATAAGGATGGATGGACTGCTAGGGGTCAGATCATACAGCTATTGTAAGCCATGGCAAGGATTTTAATTTGAGTGGGATAGGACATTACTGGAGGGAGTGATAACATATGATATATATTTTCCCCATTTTTTATTGTGGTAAAATACATATAACATCAAATTTACCATCTTAACCATTTTAAGTGTATAGTTCAGTGGTATTAAATACAATCACAATGTTGTGCGACCATCAACATTACCCATCTCCAGAATGCTTTTATCTTGTAAAACTGAAACTCTGTACCTGTTAAACACTAACTCCCCATCTCTCTCTCCCCGTAGCCCCCGGCAACCACCATTCTACTTCTGTCTATGATTTTCACTACTCTAAGTACCTCAAATAAGTGAGATCATACAGTGCAGTATTTATCTTTTTGTATTTGGCTTATTTCACTTTGCACAATTTCATTCTCACAGTTCCTCCATATTATGGCAAATATAAGAATTTCCTTCCTTTTTTGAGCTGCCTAATATTCCATTGTTATGTATATACCACATTTTGCTTATCCAGTCATCTGTCAATGGACACTTGGGTTACATCTACATTTCAGCTATTGGGAACAATGCTACTATGAACATGGTGTACAGATATCTCTTGGAGACCCTATTTTCAATTCTTTTGGGTATATAACCACAAGTGGAATTGCTAGATCCTAAAGTAATTACATTTTTAATTTTTTGAACTGTCACACTGTTTTCCACAGTGGCTGTATCATTTTATATTCCCTAACATATTTTCAAACCATAAAAAATGATATATGTTTTTGAAAGACTATTTTGGCTGCTGTGGGAACAATAACTTGTACAGTAATAGGAAGAAAACTCATTCAACCTTGAATTATTTAATTTTTTCTACGCAGGCTGTACATTTGTATATTTTACTCTGAAACTTACTTTAATTAATTTGAACTATCAATATTTATTCTAAATATGTATGAAGACTATATGAGGGAATTGGACTTAATTGGTGACTTTCAATGAGAACTGAGATAAGTACCCTAATCCCCTCAACAGGAACTTTTAAATTAGCTGAAGAACATTTTCTCAAATTACACATACAAAGAGCTACTGAAACAATTTTTTAAAAGCTTTTAAAACTGAAAAATGCTAGATAAAAAGGTACAGAACTTTCTTCTTTACTTCCAATGCCCTTTTATCTACATTTTACTTGAACAACCCACTACCACAATCTCATGCCAGACCATGAATTATCCAAAAGCACTGTTCTTCTGAAATTTTAAATTCTAGTATGCCTCACTTTAATAGCCAATCTCTCTATAGTGTTATTTCCACTTAGCTATCTATAAACACTACTAATGGTACCTCAGAATCTCTCTCTTTATATTATTAAAGAAGCACCTGTGTCATTTTTTAGTATGTGCTCCTGGCAATAGTTTTTAGTGGAACAGCACTGATTTTGTTTAGAAATTTCACTGCAGATTTCTCATTAGAACTAAGTATAGGGACTGCTTCATAGTCATGCCTCCAAAGTCTTGCTTATATACTGTGGAGGCACAGGACATTTTAGCTTTTACTAGATTTTAGAACTAGTTAAAAGCATGGGCACTTAACTTTTAGAAATATACATATAAAAATATACCCAATAATATGATATCCAGAATTTACTTCAAAATAGTATGGGAATCAAGAATGGGTGGTGTTTCAGTGTCTGGCATGTGGAGAAGCTGGCAGCAGCTCGGAGATAGGCCCTTGCTGCTTACACTAATGGGAATGCCCTTGAAACAATCATAAGAGAGAAGAGCTAAGAGCAGTTAAAGAGCAACAGGTAGGAGTATGACCCTGAAACCTGTGTCCCTGGGAGGAAACAAGCAGGAGTTTTATTTTTAAATCATGTTTACTCAAATGCTCAGTGGTGTGGCTTGAAGGGAAAAGAAATGTGTGTTTTAGGGCCTAAGGATACTACTTTTGCATTTTTGTGACAGGTACCATCAAGCTTCTTAGTGTCACCAGATGACCTCCCCCAAATCTCTTATAGAAGTGTGCTATGCTCTGGAAAATATCTTCTGTTGAGAAGGAAACTAAAAGATCTAAATGAAATATCTCTCTGAAATATGCTCAGCAAAAGGAAAGAAACTTTAATTTCTTCACTGGATCCTGTCTTAAAAAAGGACAAAGAAAAATTTGATAAAAGATTTCCTTAGGATTAAAAATTGGAGTCTAGGAAGCATGCAGCTTGGATTTAAAGTTCAGATCAGTGCCATCTGCACAGTGGCTACTCACATCTTGCTATTGTTACTATGGTGTGTCACAGCTTACTAATCCCTATTGTATTACAGTTGAAACGTGGAGAGCATGATGTGTGTAGGATCACAAACTTTTGACTCTCTTCAATTGGGAAATCAGGCCTTAAAAGCAGTTTTTATAAAATGTAGAAGATTACACACAATTTTAGTTATTATCTGTTTCCAAAATGTTTGCAGATGATGCCAAGGCTTTGACTCAGAATAAACCAATACCTCTCATTCAAGAAGAAGTTACAAACGGGAGCAGACCAAATTCACTGATATGGGTGATCTAATATATAATATGTTAGATCATATAGGTGGAGGTTTCTCAGCTTATTTAGTTGGATAAATGAATTCTGACTAAATGGTGACCTATATTTTATAAGGTTGAGATGTCAGAGCTTCCCTAGCATGATGTGGAAGAGGGAATCCAAAAGCTTACAGTGATCAGAATGTTGAAGTGAATTTACCATGTGTGACCTACATACCCACTCCACTCCTGGTACCAATTCTAGAATAGACAAGATCTAGCCAGGAAGCAGAAACCACATTAGCAATCTGCACAGAAAAAATTTACATAAAGAATTATTAACTAGTTATTGCAGATAAACTACTAAGAGGGATAAAGAGACCTCTAAACAATATAAGAATAGCTGATATAAGGAATAGCCACTTTCTGTAGGACTAAGGTAGAATAATAAAATAAAGACAACCTTGGAAGAGAGCTTCTTTTCTCCAGCCCCCATTCAGCCAGGCTTAGCTTCAGACTTGACTGGAGAGGATATGGCTATTGCCCACTGAATGGCGGAGAAGCTCAATGAAGTATCACAGGAAAAGGCTGGCACACAGGAAACACTGCCTGCTGGGGTGCCAGAAAAACGTGGCTGGGAACCTGCCATGAGGGGTACCAGTGAAATGAGCTAGAAAGCCACCCATTGGTTTCCTAGCAAAACCTGCTAATAAGCTGCCTGGCATTGGGATACCAGTGAAACTCACTATGATGGTATGTATCACTGGGTCTCCTGACCACCAATGGGTCTCCTAGACCACAAGCAGAGAAGCCATCAGCTGGCAAGGAAGCCACCCCTGGCAGCCACAGCATAAGAGAAAAAAGAAGAACCAGGAACAGAAGTCCCATTGTCTTACAGGACTCTGTATTGAGAAGGCCTAAGACTGTACCAACTGGCAAAGGAGAAAAAAGTGAATTTAGAGTGGAGAGGCAATAAATTGATAACTTGCAGAGTTAGAGATATACATGAAATAAAATTGGCCATGATGTGATAACTGTTAAAGCTGAATAGTGGGTACAAAGGATTATTCTGTCCACTTTGTATTAATATATTTGAAGTGTTCCATAATAAAAGCCTTGTTATTTTTTTTTTTAAACCACAGATTCTGAAGTCAACCTGCTTAGCTTCAAATCCTAACTCAGCCACTTACTGGCTAATTATTTTGGTGCTTTGTTTCCCCATTTGTAATAATAGTAGCTACCTCATTTTGGGTATAGGGAGGATTGAAATAGATATTACATACAAAGCAATTAGAATAGAGCTGATAAGGTAAGTTCTCAATAAATTTTATCTATTATTACTATTTGTATTAATTATACTGGTGCTGATAGTTTTAATTTTTTAAGATATACCATACCATAAAATATATAACTTCAAAAATAAGAATTGTTAATTCATAAAAAATTAATCCACAGATTCTGGTGATTTGAACTTTGGAATGCTTATCTCATATATAGATCTGTTATACATTGGTTCTTCAAAGAATAACTTACTTTATCTTTGATTTTGTCAGCTCTAGCATCCAAAGGCTGGTTTTTGCTTTGCTCTGGGTTACATTTTCTATTTCCTCCGCCTGAGCTTGTACTTTTAATTTGTCCCATGGAACTTGAAGCAGTAGTGGAGAGGACAGATGTGTTGATACCAATTACAGATGATGTACTATTTCCGTTTATTGACCCATTTACACCTTGAAAGTAAAAACAAACATGTTTATACAATGAAATACTATTTACCCATAAAAAGGAATGAAGTACCAATATATATATACACAATATGGATGAAACTAAAAAAATGATAAACGAAAGAAGTCAGACATAAAAGGTCACATATCTTATGATTAAGTATTCACAGTAGGTAAATCCATAAAGACAGAGTACAAATTGGTAGTTGCCAGGGGCTGGGTGAGAGGGTACAGATGAGCACCTGCTTAATGGATACAGGGTTTCCTTATGGGGTGATGAAAATGTTTGGGAACAAGTTAGAGGTGGTGGTTGCATAACACTGTGAATGCAATGTTGGATTCAATATTGCATATACAATAATGGATTCCATATAGGGAGGTAATGAGATATAGTAGAATTGGGTTAAATCTTGAGTATCAACAGCCATATGTAAGCAGTATTTTCTTGAACAACTTACTTAACCTTGGATGCAAAATTAAAATACTTCTAATCTCAAAGAATTATTGTAAGGATTAAGCATGACAATGTGAAAGGGTCTAGCAAAATGCCATAAAAATGTTATTAAACCTAACTCTTGGAAAATAGTATTGGAATGGAAGATTTATAGTACTTCACTTATGCTAATATGGATACCTTTTTCAGGACCATTTCGATTACTTTTTCCTGAAGTCCTTGAATGGAATGAAGAAGAATCATGATTCTGGGCTGGAGGAGCAAACAGTGGTGGAATTCCCAGTAATGGTGAAAAGAAGGTTGCCCCCGTACGAGTATGAACATCTGTTGTTCGCCACCATTCTGCACCTCAAAACCAAACAAACCAATGAAACAAAAATATTTGAATTAACTTTTTAGTTAATGTGACAACTGCTTTCTATATTTTATTCCCTTTCAAAAATATTTCAAGTTTCAAACTGGAACAGAATTGCTAAATTACATATAGTTCTGATAATCTTTCTAATTATAAATGGCTGATTAGAACTTGTACACTTATCCACTCTTCTCATTAGGCCAATATCCAAGAATCTTCACTTAGCAGCTTTCTAGAGTTCAAGCTTATAAAGAACAAAGGTAGTCCATACTTTTAAAATAACACTGAACATTTGGAATATAGAACTACTTGACTCTTTAACTGACTTAAACCATATCTTTTCTAAATTAGTAAAGATAATAATTAAGACTATACTAATCTGTTTTAAAACTTTATAATTTAAGGTTATACCTACAACCCATGTTAGGAATTTCCTCAAATTACATACAACGTAAATCTGGCTCTGATAAATCAAGTGGTCTAAATAATAATACAGGACTACTAAAATCCATTATACCTCAATGTATTTATGAAAGAAAATATTCTATGATCAAACAAAAACATAAATATAGCAAAATCAGTAAGCCTTTGTTTTGGTTTAAGAAAGAAGTTCTCAAAGAATTTCAAAAACAAGTAATTTTATATTAAAATATAAAAGATTTATAAAGCTTCTCTGAAAGTTAAGAAAGCTTGAATTTTGTTTATACTTCCGCTCATAAATTACAGACAACAATGATTGTTTTATTGACATAAAATGACTAAATGGTAGAAAATCACTGAATACAATTTAGATACTCAAACCATGGCTTTCAGTTAAAACTTTTAGAAAAGGCAATAAGCCAAGTTTTATAGAATACATTTTTCACGGAAGAATGAAGTAATCTTGTATTACTCCATCTAAAATATTGAAAACAATTTTCTCCAAGTAGATAGCCAGTAGATTACCTAATCAGTTATTATCTTTCACAGGCCAGTCTTCCAAAAGACATAGTGTAGTTTTCATTGATTGTAACAACCACAAGAAAATTAGAGGAAAAACCACAACAGTGTAGTATGGGAAAAACTCAGACTTGTCAGTGTATTGCATTATATGATCTTTAAAGCTTTTCTAGGATTACCCTTTCATTAAAAATAGAATCTAGGCTGGGCCTGTAATCCTAGCACTTTGGGAATCCTAGGTGGGAAGATCTCTTGAGGCCAGGAGTTTGAACCAGCCTGAGCAAAAGCTAGACCCCATCTCAACAAAAAATAGAAAAATTAGCCAGACATGGCTCCTGTAGTCCCAGCTACTCAGGAGGCTAAGGCAGAAGGGTCTCTTGAGCCTAGGAATTTGAAGGTTGCACTGAGCTATGATGATGCCACTGCACTCTAGCCTGGATGACAGAGCAAAACCCTGTTGAAAAAAGAAAAAAGAAAACAGAAAATAGACCGCAAAGTGTACCTTTACTATCTAATGGCAAAATCCGGTTATAAAAAAAAGTGAAATGTTCATTGTAGCTGCCATTCTCAAAGGTCTAAAAAACAGTATAAGCAGAAAACTGCAAAAGCTATTCTTCTGCACTGCAGGAGGCGATGCTAGTGAAATGACACCAATGTATATTCAGCGGTGCCTGAATGATGGGAACTGAACCAAGACTAACTATACAAAAGCATTAATCATTTATTCACTGTTTAGATGAAAGACATTCATTTAGATAGGGAGAAAAAGTGTGTATTTTTGGCTTGTATCAGCACAGTCAGAATCTATTGTTATTTATAGGATTGAAAACTAGGTTCCACCTAGCTAATAAAAAGGGACTAAGGATTCCTGGAGATATTTATATTATTTAAGACAGAGTCTGTAGTTAAAGCATTAAAGTTGAATGTATAGACTTTGTAAACAACCAACAAATCAGTAATCAAAATGTAGTAGGATTCAAATATTTTGGACATAAACTCAGAAAAAACATAAAAACATACTTCAGAATATCAATGATAAATAAGCACACAGTAGGGATTAGAGAAAACAATGGGAAAATGCGTGTTACAAATAAACTGACATCACAGAAGAAAATACAAAACAAATGAATAAGCGTAACTAAATAAAAAGATGAAAATGGTTCAGCTTCTGAATATAAACTTTACAAATGTCTGATATTATTTCATGGGAGATAATATAATTTTTATTAAGTGACAAGTTTAATTATCTTCCAAATTTAGGAAAATAAACAAATTTATTCACTCACAAACTAGCTTGTTGATAAAAGGAAAAATATAAAATAAGATTACATAAATCAGAACATGATGAATTTCTAAATATATTCAAAAGAAGTAACAGCATGGTAGCAACATTAATCATATGCAACTGAAAGATTCTAATATTTTAGAGGATATACTGGTTCTTAATTTAAACCTGGAAGATTTAGCAGAATTTTAAAATCTTTCCTATTTTATAAAGCCAGATACTTCACAAAAATTCATGGTAATATAGTAAATATAATAATTAAAAATTATAAATATTTTAAAAGAAATTACCATGAAATACTATTTCAATATAAAATAGAAATAATTTTTAATAATCTTATTATATACTAATGTCCATCAAATAATTTTACAGTTGTTGATTTAATCAGAAATCCAGAATAGTTTAGAAATGCATAAAATTAAATTATTCCTCATTTAAAATTCCTAGTAATGTTTTCCCTATGTGTCCCCATTTATTTATTGGGTGATTTTAAAAGTTTGGCAATTTGGTTACCCTTCTGAATAAAGCCAATTATAGAGAATTTATATTTAAGTTATTGCACGAAATCTACAACTTAAGCAAAATGAGTCCTTGAAAACCAGGCACAATCTCTGCCCATTTGACAAAAAATTATGCTCATACAGGCATACTTTTATCATTAAACACTGTCTTAAAATTGTATGTTTAATTATTTCCTAAAAACTATAAGCAATATAAAATATACTATGTTAGTGTATTTCTTTAGTAACTGGCTTAGTGTACAGAATATAGTAGATGCTCCAAGAACTCTGTACATTAAATGAATTAAGTGAATAATTTATGTAGGCTGGGGAAGTTATTAAACTTTTTTGTATACAGTGAAAGTATCAACATTATTGAAATACAGATGAGTAATTTTTAATACTTGTTAACCATCATTCCAGCGCAGAAATACTTCATTTTAATAATACAGTAATTACATTATGGTTTTAAAATGTTCAAAAGCAATAGTTTAATAAACTATAATAAAACAATAAAAACTTTAAGATACCAGTAACTATATTATCTATTTTGATTTTTATTCAGCAATCTTATACTTCAGTAAATATCTATTGATATTATTGATATTATCTTGCTAAGTAACCATGCTAGAAAATAAATAAGTTCCTATTAATATTTTTAAAGGAAATGTTAAGATTCAATTTAAGACTTTAACTATCTACTCACATTATTCTTCCCCCAATCCCCTCTCCTGGACAACTCAAGTAAAGGAATAATTTGACTCAAGAAATAGTACTTGAAATATACATTTAACTATCTATCCTTTCTACATATAGTTTAAACAAGATAACTTGTTTCCTTTTAAAGAAGCACTTGCCAATTTGTTAACCATTAAAGTGGGCAAAGAAAATAATGATAGTTACCAATCACAGACTAAATATGTATGTCAGACACTATATTCAGCATTAAATATGACTTATCTTCTTTAATCTTCATAAGAATTCTATGAGGCATGTACTATTATTATTACCCTTGTTTTTCAGATGAGAAAACTAAAGCCGAGGGGTCAGATAATTTGTGCAAGGTCACATAGCTACAAAGCAGCAAAGCCAGATTTAAATTCAGATCCATTTGTTTCTAGAATTATGTTTCAATGTCTTAAACTATTTTATGTACACTAAAACATGCATCCTTTACTAAATTTATTAAAGTAAAATTAATCACTGAGAAACACATTCAAGTTTAGACTTTTAAGATAATATATCAAGACAAATTAAAGTGTGTTTGTCTAAATTAAGCTTTAATTGGTGTCTTTCTGAATCCTTATAATCTGTAGAATTTTGGATAATAGTGGTCTTCTTGCCACATAAGTGGTGCAACTCTATGGTTGTTTTGATAAAATATAGAAAAATATAGAAACTTAAGAGTCAAGCTCATCGTTTTTACAAAGTGAAGTGAAAACCCAAAATAAAAGTGTATCAATGTTCACTTTGTACATTATTCAGGTGATGGGTACACTAAAAGCCTAGACTTTTCCACTATACAATTCATCCATGTAATGAAAAAACATTTGTACCCACTAAATCTATTAAAATGAAATTTAAAAAATAAAGAACAAAAAATTGGACTTTAGTTTCACACTGTAAGTTAAATGATTTTTTTAAAAATCAAATAAAGCTGAGAAAAATTCATCACACTCTATACTTAACAATACGTACACTTTTTTTTGTATTATACTTCAATAAAAAGCATGAAAAACTTGGCTGAATTATTCCCTTCCATGATAGATGCCTATTTCTCTAAATATCTGAATACCTAATTAACTGCTCTGCCACCTAACACACAGTGTGTTTTTTTTTCAAATGATAAATAGAATTAAGCCAATTCTTGCACAAGAGTTTTAATACAACAGGTATTATTAGACTGTTCTTTTGGTTCCATTTAATAAACAAATTACTGCTTGAATATTTTCAAGCTTTCCTCCTTTCCTTGAACACTGTTTGTATCAGATGTTTACCTGGAAAAGATGCTAGTTGGGGATGTGCGGCTAAGGCTGTGGGTGTACCAAGTGTCCCCAAACCACCAAATTCTGAATGCCCTGAGCTGGCTGAATGTAGACCAAAGACTGGGTGGCTGACCATTGGGAAGGCACTCGACACTGTGGACAGGTTAAACGGTTGATCCCCAGCTGCTCTGAATAAATGTCCTGGGAGGGAAAAAAACACACTTAAAGTTGTACTATAAAAACAGACAGATTTATCTGCTTTCAGCGTTCACAGTTGAAACTTATAATTTCTTATCTATTAAATTTTTATTTTACATTTTTCTGCTGCATTTTCTACTCTTCACACCCTATAGAATGTTTCTAGAAATATGAAAGTACTCTAAAAATAATTAAAATGAATGGTATAACTTTATTTACTTTGAATTTGAGAACTAATGGTTTAAGTAAATAATTTTCACTACTTAAAATAATTTGACCTGACAGAGGCCAATTTTCTGTTAATACATGTACATTAATATATTATCAAGATTTTTTGCTTATAAGGAAAATATCCTATTAATATAAGTCTGAAAACCATTGAAATATTGAAATAAGTCCACAATCTGTCACCAAGTCATTACTCAAATTATCATACACTTTAGGCAAAGAGATCCCAGTTTCCATGTGCCAGAATTGAAGTTCTTTTCTCTAATACGGTCATGCATTGTTTCACGGGGATAAGTTCTGAGAAATGAGTTGTTAGGTTATTTTGTTGTTGTGCAAACACTATAGAGTGTATTTACATAAACCTAGGTATAGCCTACTCACACCTATCCTATAGCCTATTGCTCCTAGACTACAAACTTGTAGAGCATGTTACTGTACTGAATACTGTAGGCAACTGTACCACACGGTATTTGTGTATCTAAACATAGGAAAGGTAGAGTACAAATACAGTATTATAATCTTATGGGACCACTGTCATATGTGGTCTGTCATTGCTGGAAACATCATCATGCGGTACATGACTGTACTTCTTAGGTAAGAAGAGTATCTTGATACCAAAAAGGGATTATATTCTAGCCTACTAAGACAATGCACGAGACAACATGAGGATTTAATTAATAAACTTATTAAGATATTTCTAAATGCATTCACAGGTGGTTATCAATATAAAAATCAATTTTTACTTTCTGATATAAGACAATATTTAATTCAAGTGAGTGTGACTTTTCAACCTCCACTTTTACTCTAAAAAGAATCTAATACTAAGTGTTATAATCCCAGGTAGGAGTGTTACATGATCAAAAACACAACTTATTTTTCATACTTTGTTGGAATTTGGCAGAAATTTTTTTAATACTTGAAAAGCTTCTGTTTACATCCAGAAAATAATTGCTACTGGCTTGCTACTATGAAAATAGAACATCAAACCCTAAACTCGAGGTAATCTTAAAAATTTACCGTATGAGACTGGGCACGGTGGCTCACGCCCATGATCCTAGCACTCTGGGAGGCCGAGGCGGGAGGATAGCTCAAGGTCAGGAGTTCGAAACGAGCCTGAGCAAGAGAGAGACCCTGTCTCTACTAAAAATAGAAAGAAATTAATTGGCCAACTAAAAAAATATATAAAAAATATTAGCTGGGCATGGTAGCGCATTCCTGTAGTCCCAGCTACTTGGGAGGCTGAGGCAGGAGGATCGCTTGAGCCCAGGAGTTTGAGGTTGCTGTGAGCTAGGATGACGCCACAGCACTCTAGCCAGGGCAACAAAGTGAGACTCTGTATCAAAAAAAAAACCAACAAAAAAAGAATTTACTGTATGAAAAGTAGTGTGCTCTGTGTTTAAATCAGAATAAAGCTTCCTTAATATCTCCTATTTATATTATACCAGCCCTGACTGTACAATGCAATTTAATTAGTTTTAACACAGTATGTTTGAAGTAAATTTAAAAATGTAAGTTAAAAACAAAGTATACTTTTTGTTATCATTTAGCTATCAACTAAATCTATCTTCTTTGGTTTTTTGCTCCCTGAAAACCAAGAGGTAGTCCTAAAAAAGGTTAAAGTGTACTCTCAAATATTGATATGAACCCTATATTCTTTACTGAAACAATGCTACATTCTTTGTTGAAATAGGTAGATTTGAATGACTTTAAATAAATAAGATTTGGATAAATTTCATTAAGTATGCCATGTATCAGCTTATAAAGAAAAGTTCTGATTCAGGTTAGTGTTTCCATTACAACACAGCAATAACTAAATCTCCAATGGAAGATCCTCAAAGTGTCCTTATGAGGAAGCCCACAAAGAAATTGTGAAGTAGAAGGATAAGAAAAGGGCACAAACTTGGGTGTCTTTTTTAAGTCAGCCAATCTTTGCTTTGGTTCATCAAAGCCTAAACAGAAAATTGGTAAACTGGTAACTTTTTTGTTACCAGAGTTCTGGACTGCTGCATCAGCATTGAAGATGAGTCAAAATAAAATAGGGCATGATGCAAAAAAAAGGACCCAAATGTTACTATCTTTAAGACCAGTGATAGATCACCAGAAAGATGTTAATTTTTTTTTTTTGGCAAATCTCAGAAACCCAGCTATGTATGTAGCTGTGATTTAATACAAAGAAATTTGCAGAGAGTAAACTAAAAACTAACTAAATTATATAAAATATTATAAAAATTCAGAACAGTTGAAATTGTCATGGATTGGAAACTGATAGAAATACTTCTATAATAACTAATGAATTGGTAGTAAGCAGCATTCTGACATGCATAGTTAAACATCAATTTCATTATTGTGAAGGAGCAAATGAGTAAACCTTAGATCTCAGAAGCAGAAAACGTTAGCAATAACTAAATGACATTATTACTCTTCAGCAACAATTAAGAACCAATTGTACATAATTTGATAACAAAAAATTTCTTTTTTAACTCTAAAAAGAATGACATCTAGAAGCAATTGACCAGAATATGTCAATAAAATATGAGTTTTATTCATTATAGATTCAAATGGGAAAAAATTTACACAGAATTACATCTATGGCCAGCAGCATTGCAGAGATGGAAGTTCAAATTAATGGTACCTCACTCGATTTTCTTATTCTTTCCTCTAACATTCTTGGTTAAAATAATTAAAGCATGGAAAGCATCCTAGTGACAACTGAATGTATAGGGCCTATTCTTGGTTGCTCAGAAAATATTCGCTTTTGTATTTAGTAAAGAATACTAGAACCACCTTATAATGACTGTAGTCATACCATGCATTACCAAAAATATCTACAGGAGAGACTTCCTCTGTTATATATGGAAAAATTATACTACAGAAAGGAAATAATTTAATAATATATTTCATAGTTTTATTACATTTTGCCTTTATACCAGGAATCTGAACTTAATGATATTTTAAAAAGCATCTTTCTCTTTAAAAGGCTCTATAGCACTATACATAATTTTACTATTGTTTTTCTTCCACCTTCTAAAAAACACAGAGTAACTGCATGTAAAAATCTTCTAGAATTATTCTGTCCTGAACATACCTATCTTAATAGCATCAGGTGCTATGCTTAAGTAACTAGAATACAAGGATGAATAAGACATAAACCCTGACCTCAAGGAACTCATGTTTTCAGCATAATTTAAGTAGTACAAGACTATTTTTTATACCACAATGTATAAAACAACTTAGTTAACAAATTGGTACTATCATATACAGGACTCAGTAACATACCCCAAACACCTAAAACAGTGTCTGATACACAGAAGATGTACAATAAATGTTTTTTGAATGAATCGATTCACTACTTATTTAGAGCAGAAGAGGTATATCCATGGGACTGATTCCAAAGGCATTCAATCAGAACAAGAAGCTGTCTTCAGTCTTTTTTCAAACTTGCAAGTATACTTGTTTCCTTTGCCTTACTTCATCAACCTTTGGTCCTGATTTATTTTTTTTTTAATTACCATTTGGCCCTTTATTCCTCCTTGATTCTATGTAGGTCATATGTTGGATTTGATCATACAAAATTCTACCACCTCAAAGTTCTTAAATTCTTTTTAATTAAAAATTTTTTAAAAATAAAACCAGTATTACATGCAATTAAATTCTTTAAGTTTCACTCTTAAATTACAGTTTCCACATTTCCATTCCCTTATTTCTCAGCATGATCTCTGGTCTCTCTCAAGGCCATCCCTTTATCCTGTCTCCTTCTCTCTCAATACCATCAACATCTCTCCTGTGTTAACCTTAAAGGAAAAGTCTTATACCTGCTATGTCTATCTCCTCCCACTTCTCAGAATCTTTGTTTTTTAGACCCATAACTTTCCAAGCACATAATCTTCAATATTTGTGCTAAGCTCCCAGCCTCCCTTCCACTTGGTCTATAAAGTCACTAAAGTTTTCCTAATCACTAGATGCCACTAATCTTTACTCTTTTCATTCTTAACCTCTCTATATATTAATAAGTCTGATATTTCTGATTTCCTCTTTCTCCATTAAAACCCATTTTCGGGCCGGGCACAGTGGCTCACACCTGTAATCCTAGCACACTGGGAGGGCAAGGCGGGCGGATCATTTGAGCTCAGGAGTTCGAGATCAGCCTGAGCAAGAGCAACACCCCATCTCTACTAAAAATAGAAAGAAATTAGCTGGACAACTAAAATATATATATAGAAAAAATTAGGCGGCCATGATGGCACATGCCCAACTACTCGGAAGGCTGAGGCAGAAGGATCACTTGAGCCCAGAAGTTTGAGGATGCTGTGAGCTAGGTTGATGCCATAGCACTCTAGCCCTGGCAACAGAGTAAGACTCTATCTCAAAAAAACAAACAAACAAAAAACCAACAAATCCACGTCATATAACTCTCTAGATCTTCTTCTTAACTACAAATCTTTCAATAATACTACTGTCTCCTTATTCTTATCAGATTTTCTTTTCTTTTTTATTCCTAAATATAAGTATTCCTAAAGATTCTGTCCAGCTATCTCCTTTTTTCACTCTATACTTTCATACTTTCTCCCTCAATATTTCATGTGCTTTCACTGTTTTAATGATCCCCTCTGTGCAGATGAATTCTAAACAAGGATTTTTAGCTCTTTGAGGCCAAAACTGAATCTTATTCATCTTAGTATCCTCAATACCTAGCATAATCTGAAACACAATAGGTACTTAACAAATGTTTCCCACTGCTGTATTTTTGGTCACATTTCTTCCACTTCAGAACCTCCAAACCTACATAACATGCTCTTCAACTTTTGCCCTTAATAATCTTATCTATTCCTTACTAACTATCTCAAAAATGTATTACCCAAGAAGTATTCCTGAATCTCCCAGACAGATATGTTCGGGGCCTCCTGTGAACATTCATGATGTATTATCCACGATCTGTCTTTTATCATTCCATTACTAGCTTATAAGGTTCTCAAGGAAAGGGCCATTTCTTAATCATTTTTACTCTTTACAAAACATTTACACAAAGCAAACTGTTATTGGTTGGCAGAGACAACATTTCATAATACCTGCTATAGGCAACTCCAAAATAGCAGTTTTCAATTCTTTACTTTTCTCTTCTTTTAAAAGGCTAGAATAACCAGGATCATTCTTTAAATGATTAAAGATAAAATGTCATGTTTTCTCTGCTCTAATTGCAAAAGTCATTCACAATGTTACTAAAAGCTCATTGGGTAGTTAGAGGCCAATTTAATGATGTCTATGTTGTAGCTTTAATCTTTTTATACAGCAGTGGGAAACACTCTGATTACACCCTTTATTCTATTGCCAGAACAATGCCCTTAGTCTTCAACTTAAAATTTCAAGCTACTGTTTACAAGGGCATTTTTGATCAGAGACTGATGATGGCTCCATAAATCTTATAATTGCATTTAAAACAAAGCATATTCTGCATTAATAAAAAAGCAGAAAGATATCTTCTTACACAAAACAAAATACAACACAACTCAAACAGGTTCTTTTAACCTTATGACTATTAAAAAAACTTATTTGGATATTATTATAGAATGGTCCACTCCTGGAAAAGTAAATTTTGCCTATATTAATATACCTAATATATCATCAGATAAAATCTGTCTTGATTAAAACTTTTAAGTTTTGCTCAGAGAAAACATTTACAAACTGATAAATTATAACATAAAATGATAATACTTTTAGAAGAACACAATTATTCCTTTTTAGCAGATATTAACATTCAAACATAGTTTCAATATTATGAACATAAATTTTAGTTTCTAAGACCGGTAACAGCGTGCACATTTTGCATAAAGAAAATTAATATACATCTGCAATACCTAAATTCTTGACTTATAAGCTGAATATTTTTCAGCAGAGCTTTTCAAATTCTACTAGCCAATACATATAAAAGTGATTAAAAGCAGTACATAGATGTCAGTGTGTCAATAAAAAGGCATGGTAACTACAAGTATCTATCAATATTAGTGAACAATAAGAGTTCTTTCCCCCCTTAAGATTGAAATAGTATAAATACTGAACCCTGAACCTAAACTACCAGTGAGCAAAATCTCCTATCACCAAGGAAAAGTCCAGAAAGCAAATTAAAATAAAATAATTGTAAGGCATAAGTATGCTAAAGAATTCAATCTCTTAAAAATCAAGATTGCCTACAGTAAAACTCCACAGGTTGCTTTTTTGTGTGCTAAAATGTCTTTAATCTTTTAATGCTACACAAATTTGTTGTAACATATCTTCAGACTTTTGCCTCTAGTTTTTAAAATTATAAGCATAATTTTACAAAACCATCCTCTAATACACATCCTGCAAAGTATGATCAATCATCAAAATTGATAGTGAATTCAAATATAGTTCTTATGAGTAATTTAATATCAGTAATAACTGAGTATAATAACCAAACAGAACATCATCAAAATAACTGTAAATTAAAGCAATACTCAAATTATTGGCTCACATATTAAAATTCTTAAGTATATTAATGCTTAAATATTCTGAAACTCAAAATGTACAAATTCTTTTAAAGTTGAACTGTGACTAAAAAACAAAACAAAATTCTAGTTAATGGTGACAAAACATTTCTCCCCAAATAACCTTCATTTCATTCCTATATTATTACAATATTTTGAGTCAGTTAACCTTTATATTTTAACATTTAAAAAGAAATATGGATAGAAACAAAGGGTTTTTTGAAGATATTATAGCCTTTGTTTATCTCATACTGTATGAAATGTCATGGATTTCAGTCCAAAAATGTAAATATATTTGAATACGGGGTGATACAACACTAGTGGTGTGTGGAGTTACATATTATATGGCATATGCATTGTATTATAATTTAAAAATATATAAGAAAAGCACTTTGGATGTACATCTGGCCCTAAGTTTTTTTTATTCTAAATTAAGAATTTATATAAATTGATAGGGTACAAAGTGATATTATAATTTATGAATACAATGCAGGATAATTTAATCAAGCTAGTTAAAATATCCATCATATTAAATATTTAACATTTTTAGTGGTAAGAACATTTGAAATTTACTTTCTTAGCAATTTTTAAATGTATAATAGTCTAATATTAACTATATTCACCATGCTATGCAATAGAATTTAAAAAAAAAAAAAAAAGCATATCCTAGCACCTGGGAGGCTGAGCATGGAGGATAGCTGGAGTTCAGGGGTTCAACACCAGCTTGAGCACAGTGAGACCCCAGCTCCACTGAATAAAAAAGCAAAACAAAAATTAAAAAAATTTTTAAAAACCCACAAAAACAAAAGGCCAATTCAGTCTGTCATACTGGCCTGATATCTGATAACCATGTGCTTTTCAAAGTAACACTAAATGAAAGGTGCTATGCTCTGAATGTTGGTGTACCCCCCAAATTCAAATGTTAGAACTTAATACCCAATGTGATAGTATTAAGAGGTAAGGCCTTTGGGAAGTGACTAATTTATGAGGGTTCTGCTCTCATGAATTGGATTAGTGTCCCTGTAAAGTGGTTGAAGGGAGCTATTTTGGCCCCTTTTGAACCATGTGAGGACATGGCAAGAAAGCAACATCTTTTTGAAGCAGAGAACAAGACCTCACCAAACACCAAATCTGCTAGTGCTTTGATCTTGGACTTCCCAGCCCCAAGAACTGTGAGCAATAAATTTCTATTGTTTATATATTACCCCATCTATTGCAGCCCAAATGAACTAGGGTAAGAAGTGAAATTTTAAAAATATATGCATAACCTTGGAGGTAAAGGAGGGTTTCTTAAGACACAAAAGCATAATCATAAATAAAAATATTGATAAATTAGACTATATTAAAGTTGGAAGTTCTATTCATCGAAAGATAATGTAGAATTAAAAACACACCACAGACTAGGAAAAAGTATCTCCCACACATAAAATTGAAAAGAGAACCAGCATCTAGTATATAAAAAGAACTCATAAATCTCTAAGGTATACAACCTATTAGAAATATGTACCAAAGCCCTTAACAAGCATTTCAAAAAAGAAGAAATCCAAAAAGCTAAAAATTATAAAAAGGCACCGCAATGAAACACTACTTTATATCACTCACTGACAAAAATCAAAAAGTCTGACAATGACAAGTTTTAGGATGAATGCTAAGCATCAGGAATTGTAATACACAGCTGGTTGGAAAATAAACTAGTACTACAATAAGTTGAAGACATCTTCAGAAATGTATGTCTATATCCATCAGGACCCATGTATAATGGCATTCATAACAGCATTGTTTGTCATTGGCAAAAGCAGGAAACAAAGCAAAACATCCACTAACAGTAGTGTGGATATATAAATATATGTATAGTCCACTCAAATGCAACATGCAAAAAAATTAACTTAGTCTTATTATACTCTCTAAAACTTATTCCTCCTCCACATTTCTCATTATGTCACTCTTCACCAAGTTACCCAAGTCATGTCACGGTTTTCTCTCTCTAAACATCCCCTTGCTCAAATTCAGTCACTATATAAAAATCTCTCTAGATATCTCTGGAATCTTGTTTCTTTCTCTATCTCCAAAAACTCCTTAATTTGGGTCCCCATCGTGTTTCACCTAGATAAATATAAGTATCTCCTAACGGTCTTCTTTGCCTCTAGTTCTGTCTCTATTGCAAACTGATGCTCCATGTGTTGCTAGAGCTATCGTTTTTAAAGCAGTGTGAGCATATAAAACCACTCCTTTTGGATAAATTATGAATAAAAATACAGTTACAATTTACTAGGCATCTACTATATGTCAGGCATTATCTCATTTATTCCTGTAATGTTGCAACGCAGGTATGTTATACCTATTTTATAGATGAGGCAACCGAACCTCAGAAAAAGGTAATTTAGCCAAGATTCAATTTCAGGGCCTTTTGCCTGCTAAGTCTTTGCTTTTAATCATTATATTACACTGCCTCAATTCCTAAACATGAAGTTCTAAATGATCTGACCTTGGCCTATTCCTCAACTTGACCTCCTTTCTGTCCTTCTGTCCCTCTTTCTTAGCCATAGCTGAGATTGACAATATATTCTTTCTTCTTCCTTACTAATAGAATCCCTATTTAATTCAATATGCTAAGCTAAAATCTATTTTTCCTGGCCTTTCTTGAAGCTGAGATTACCACTCACACAGTTTTGATGAAAGATTTAAATGAAAATCTCTGGTTGGGGCTTCTGGGAAAGCTCTTTAAAAGGGGTCAAAATAAGCTGCCATGCAACTTTTGCCTTCCCTGCCCCTCTTTATTTCCTGGAGGGAAGTGGTGTAGGTAGATCACCTCTCTTACAGCCATGAGATACACATGTGAGCATGAAAGTCCCATACTTAAGAAGGCAGAATGTAAATGAGAAGGAGTCCAGGTCTGTGATGACAGTACCCCAACCCAGAACTGTCTATGTATGGGATGGTGTGTTTATTTGCCATGCTTTTCTACTGATAGTTAATCATGTCATAACTGACATATACCCTAAAAATGCATGCCTTGCTGATCAGTTTGCAATTTCTTCAAGATGCCATGATTTGGCACACTTCTGTAAGAAGTCTGCAAGTAAGATACATATGTAAGTCAGTCTCTTTAATTTTTAAAACAAAAGGAGACATAGTCTAGCTTTAACCAGTGAAATTTTAAATAGTTTACCAGTTTTATATATTCTGGATTTGTGTAAGCTTTTGTTGGAAGGGTTCTATGTCCAAAATGGGTTGAAAACCACTGGTCTATGGCATAGCTTAACTATCATTGAAATTTCTCAAAGTTCTATCTTTGTATTAAATCAAATGACCACAAATCTCAAACAACTTCACTCTGTAAAGTTTATTTATGGAGCTATGCTTAAATATTATTCTTTCAGCTTTTACCCAGAACCAATACGTGGAATAGTTTTTGAATACCTATGAAACTGGCATATAGAATATTGTGCATAATTTGTCCTTTTATACAAAAGCTTTGATGGCATATTCCCTTTATCACTCAGGGCCAGAAAAAAGTTTGGTTTTTTTCTAAGAAACTGATATACTTACTAGCACTAGGGTAATATGAGCCATGTAACCCTTTATGTTTTCTTTGTATTCTTAGCAGCTATTAATAGCTAGTTGAGTTTTTTGTTCAATATCTGCAGCTTTCTTTAGCTAAGACCTTTTTATTTTCTAGATCCTATCTTTTCACATTTTAGTTCATTGTTTTTGCTTATTTGCCTATACATTTATTGAAATATGTCCCAAATTATTTTTTAGGAGTAGGCGGGGTTTTTTTTAAAGTCATTCCTTAAGGGAAAAGAAATATTACTCTTCTAATAAGATCAACAAAACCCATATATGCAGACAGCTTTAGATTAATCAATCTTTACTGCAGTGTTATTTTCTTTTTTCTTTTTTGAGACAGAGTCTCACACTGTCACCCTGGGTAGAGTGCAGTGGCATCATTGTAACTCATTGTGACCTCAAACTCCTGGGCTCAAGTGATTCTCCTGACTCAGCCTCCGGAGTAGGTGGGACTACAGGCACACGCCACCATGCCCAGCTAACTTTTTTTCTATTTTTAGTAGAGATGGGGGTCTTAATCTTGCTCAGCTGGTCTTGAACCCCTGACTTCAAGCATCCTCCAGCCTCAGGCTCTCAGAATGCTAGGATTATATGTAGTGTTACTTTCTATTCAAGTCATTGTAATAAAACTAAGGGTGTGTTGTTAGAGGCCCTTAGAGTCCCTGCATGTTATTGCTGTATATACTAAGAATGCAAGGCTCTGACTACTTTTTAAGCAGGCTATTTCTCAGAAGTAATCTTGAAGGATGAGGCAATATCTCCCCCCACCAGATAAAGAGTAGGCTTGCTTTCATTTACTGTAAAATGCAGTGAATTCTTCAAGTTCAGCATTCCTCAGCTATAACATAAACCCATTACATGCATAGGATCCAACGGGGCCTTTTCATACTGCCCCTATGGGACTTGGACATGGAGAACCAATGCCAACATGATGCTTATGTTGTTTGCTATGTCATAAGCAACAAAATCTCTGATCAAGGAATCTCATGTCTTCTGCCAGCATCCATAATAGCAAAAGGCTAATTTGTAGGTAGGCATAATCTCAGACTTTGACAATGTATTGATTCTATAGAAAGTAGTTAATCATTCAAAGTTTTATAGGCTCGAATTAAATCCTTGATAACTCAGAGGAATTCCTATAGACACACCATTAAAGAAGATGACAGAAAATAAATAACCGTTTCTCTGAAATAAAATAGCTTTAAAACAACAGAATGACCACAAAGGGCTCATTAAACAACTGGTGAGGTTGTGACATTTTAAAGATGAAAATTCTGTTTTGTTGTCTCTATCAAAAAAATTGAGGAGATAAAATTCTTTAAGATAAAGTGGTCAAGTCCATTATCACTCTATGATTTTATTTTAAAAATAGAATTATCTATTAGGGTTAGGCCAAATGAATCAAGCAAACGGAAACAGGAAAATAAAATAAACTGAGTTATGCAGGACAACTGAGCATTTTCGTAAGTAATCTATGTGTTAGAGGGGAATGCAAGGCTTTTTTTTAAGCATGTACCACAACACTATGAAAGGTAAAAACAGAAAATGATTTTACCTAAAAGTGAAAAAACTCATGCTGTAGGTACTAAAAATAAGTGTTAATAGATGATAAATTTCTGAATAAATAGAAATAAGCTATACTTTCATTCAATATAAGCATCTCAATATAAAAAATCTACAATCTTTTTTATTAGGAAATAATAATAAAAAACGAATTCCTTTCTAGACAAGGAGATTTCCAATGTTATTCAGCAACTCAGCACACTCCACCCCTTTTGCAACTCCCAATTACCACTAACAAACAAAATATAGTGCCCAACAAATGACTAATCAGAATTGCAAGCAATTGCAGTGTTATTAAGAAAACTAAGTGAGAAAAAGGTGTTCAGAAAACTCAAGGCTCTGTACTGAAGGATGCTAAATGTAAAAAAAGACATTTCTCTAGAAACTATGCACGCTAAAGACTGATTTAGAAATAAATACAAAGTAAGACAGTAGATTAGAAGAATATATTGAAATGAGCTGACAACAAAGGAAAGAGGAAGAAGAGTTATAAAAAACAGGAAAAAATAATTACAAAAGTACAACTGTGTACAACCATTTAGACAAAGTAATCTAAGGAAAAAGCCAACCATGGCATCACTATATTTTTGAGCAAAGCATATCATCAATGGACCTTACAGTCCAGCTATCATTTTATATATAAGGGAAATGTCAATGAAGTTGTTAAATTACTTGATGAACATTGTACACAGGGTGCAGGAGAACAGAGTTTAAATTGATTTTTATAAAAATATAACGCTATATTTTTAGTTATTTTGTAATCACTAAGAACATATTAGAAAATTATTCTGTAATAATATAGTGACAAATTGACATCCTTCTTGTCATTCCATTGATTAGAAAAACCAAAATTAATTTAAAAGTACATTTCATAATGTACTAGGATTATTTTATAAGCAAATATTCCATATTTATTTATACATTTAATTTATGCAATATTATAAATCAAATTTTGAAAAAGTACACTATCATTTAATTCCACCATTTATAAACATGAAATAATCTATAAGATAAAAAATATCTAAGGTTAAAATGATTCCTACTGAAAAAGGAATGAGCCAATGAATTTTTAGGTTTTTTTTTTTTTTTTTGGTGGTGGTTGTTATTTTAATGATATATTCTACCAAACCTGTGTAAAAGGACAAAGAATAATTTTAGGGGGTACTTAAATGTACCTTACACATAATTAATCAAATTGAGGATATTTTCACTTTTGAAATAAAGTTCTCTTTTTAGTAATATAAATTTTGTTCATGTTTAAGAGAAACTTGTTATGCTCTAAACTTTTAAATTATTTTCCATCAAGTAAATGACCTGCCTTAGTATACATCTGTGAACTGAGCTAGTTGGAACTTGCAAAGGTCATTTTGAATACTGGAAGAAAATTCAGAGTAAAGGGTCCACCAAGGACTCCTTTGTATTTCTTCACTCCCTTACGGGCCTATTGTTTTAAAAAGACTTGACTTTACTAATTTATTAATTAAAACAAATTAAGATATTAAGATTAAACTCTCAAAGAAAATTTTGAATAAGCATGGAAAGCATAGAATAACCAGTGGAAACCCCATGTAAAATTCAGAAAAAGTAAAGAAATTAGATGTTTAACCTAGCCATTGTTCAACAGGTCAATGGGGGTCACGAAAACATTTTAATCAGAGCTCAATAAAACATGATGAATGCAAATTATTAAGAGAATAGCATTATAAATTGAGTTTTAAAAAGGGATATTTACCACATGGGCTGATTGTAGAGCTAAGTGAAGCAACTCCAGTGGAAAGGCCGCCTTTTGAAACTGCTGAAGCCACAGAAGGTGTAGAAGATGAAGTTGGTGTGGTAGAGGAGGCTGTTGAGGACGGTAACCGTTCTCCAGACTCCATATCTATGAGAGAAGGAAATGATAATTTTTTCAAAATTTTTTTAAAATTTCACTATTTTTTTAAATTTCAAAATATTATGGGGGTACAAATGTTTTTGGTTACAGGTATCAATTTTGTTATGTTGAATCAGGTTTATAGTGTGCCTATCACCCAGATAGTGTTCACTGTACCCATTAGGTAGGTTTTCTCCCACTCCCTCCTCCCCCTCCTTAATTCTCAGCATTAAATAGGGAAATTATTCAAAAGAATTAAACATATGTAAACATTTTGTATATTTCTAAAAATAAATTTAGAAATACATGTTCTTCAGAAATATAAAATATGAAATAGATAAAAATATAATTGAAAATAACAATTTATAAAATAAATTTCCTGTTAAGTATACCAAATCTTCTTCTAATAAATCTTCAGAGTTTTCTTGTAACCAAAAAATTAATAGTGGTTTGAATATCACACAAATGTGTGTTGCCACAACATTAGGAAAATTAACATGTTATGTTCATCTTATTCTTCCTAAATGACCTCATCATCTATTCACTTACAAAATAATTTCCATATTATCTTAATGAATCAAGAAAATACCACCACATTTGAATGGACTACATCCCTGTCTTCTAAATTCCGATAGAAATATAGTCATAGGTCTTAAGTGTTTGAGAATCTGCCCTGGTAACCCCCAATACAGTGAGCCCTCCCCCGACCCCCAACAAAAAAGGCAAATACATTTTAGAGTTTTTACTGGAGTAAAGTTTAAACCAGGATTTCAAAATGGCCTTTGTGTGACCTACTTGTAATGATAAAATCACTTCTAAGCATCTTTATTAATTTGATTAGCTATTGTGGGTATAATCTTGCATTGGTTTTATTGCAATAGTTGATGCTGATATTAAAAATCCAGAATATAATAGACTATGATCATTTTAATACTCTATGCATGCACTGATCCCACAACTAAGCAAGAAAATCATAAGGTTCACAGATGCTCTAAAGATTATACAATCCACAGGAAGAAAAAAAAGATATTGTTCAACTATAAGTGAATTTATGATCAGCCACATGAAAACTCTTACCATTTAAATAAACTAACAACCCAAAGACTTCTGTATTCAATTCTATAGCCAACTCACATAATGACTGTATATTTCCTAAGAAAAATTGTTTGATTTCATTTTCAAATATTGACTAATTAAAATAATATGATGTTAATTTTTAAATGTTGATTGAATCTATAAAGCATACAGATAATTTTTCTTATAACATAGATACATATGGGGAAGGCAATTTTGGACTGACACATAGCATCATAAGGCCATTTCAATGATCTTTCCAATCATATACAATTCAAAAACTTCTCTTCATATTCTGGTATTGCTGTCAGTTAACTCCATAAATGGTAGTACTGCAATGGTGAGTATGTCGATATTCTTATAGAATCTTTCTTTTTATCAGCATTCATTACCAGAAAGGCATAGTTACTATGATGGTAGCATGGAAGTAATGTTTAAAGGGTAGATTTTGGGTCAGAAACAGGGACTAATGAACTCTGAGATATGTGTCTGTCTGATGGTAAGGCCCATTGCTGACACTTTTCTCTATAAATTATCAATATTTGCATCAAGTCTTATTTCCCTAAATACAAAAACTGTGGATTCTTTACCTAGAAAAAGTTTATAGCAAGAGGCTATTTTGTTCCTCATAGCTATGTTTTGCCTAAGTAGATTTCTTGGGTTGATGAATATTCTCATTGTATGCAAAATACTATTCTCTCATATTGGCCTTAAGTTGTTGTTTTTAATAGGTATTTCTTAGTTCTAGTAACCCCAAATTTGGTCAACTACTCCATGTTCATCTTATCTTTTTTTTATTTTACAGAAATTTAACAGATCTACTCTAGCCTTTGCTACTCTTGAATGAGGACTGTCATTAGGATTAGCTCTTCCAATTTTCAAGTTAAATATTGCTTTCAGATTTTATTTACTATTGTTCCCCGCTAAAGCACAAATATAGCTCTGAAAGAAATCATGGCCATCAACTTGAAAGTTAAAAGGTAAAAAGGCAAGCCTTTGCAATTGTGAATACTTCACAAAACAATCATTGGCTTACCATACCTAAAGAACTATTCAAAAAGAACAGTTTAAAGTATATATGCAGCAAGGGATACTAAAAGCACTAGGTGAAACTTTGAGGAGAAACAGGATATTTGTATAGTCTCAACGTATCTCCTCCAAAATATTAATTAAATAAAAAGGGAAAAAGAATAATTTCATAGCAGAGAAACTACGTTACTTATGGTAAAAAAAATATATCAACATCATACATTCTCTGATGCTCTACCTGAAGAACACCTTTGTGGTATTCTTCCCAACAATGTAAAACCTCAGTCAAACCATGAGAAACAACAGACAAACCCAAATTGAAAGACCACGTCAAAATAACTGACTATTATTTATTAAAAGTGTCAACGTCATGAAAGAAAAGGAAAGACTGTGGAAATGCTGTACGGTGGAGACTAAGGAGACAACAACCAAATGTGATATGAGATCCTAGGTTGGATTTTGGAACAGAAAAAGGACATTAATGGAAAAACTAGTGAAATTCATATAAAGTCTACAGTTAATAGTATTGCATCAATGTTAATTTCATGATGTTTATAATTTTGATAATTGTACTATGGTTACACAAGTTATTAATATTAGGAGAAGCTAAGTGAAAAATGTATGTAAATGCTCTGTATTTGTTTTGCCCTTTAAGTCTAAAATTATTTCAAAATAAAAGGTAAAAAACAAAAACACGATAATCTGCCATATAGTAAGCACTCAAAAAATATATATGCACTGGAGCTGAAGAGTATAAACATAAACCTTGAAGGAATGATGATATAGATTACATTGTGTCAGTAAGGTATTTGATAATAAATGTTATCTGGGTTCAAAAACTGTGTCTGAAGCTTATTAGTTGTGACCTTGTGAAAATTATGTATTTTCTCTGAATCCTCAATTTCTTTATGAGAAATATGAAAAAGATACAGTTGGGAGGATTAAATGAGATAATGAATGTAAAGTGCTGACTAAGTACCTAGCATTCAATAATTGTTAGCTATTGTTTTAATGAGTGCATATATGGTTATCCATGTGTATACATGGCAGTAAAAGAAATCTTGTTATTTTTAGATTCATGTTAAAGTAAAAATGTAAGAGCTATACTATTCATAGATTATATTTGTATAAAGATTATACAATGCCATGGCATTGTATATTTTAGCCAGAGTATGTAAGAATTTAAAACGAATGCCTCAAAACTGTACTAGGTACCAATGGTAAGGTGTGTTATCTTAAAACTTTCCAAATAAGCTGTAATACAAATAAAAATGAAAAATTAATGTGTTACTTTTACATTGACATGTATATTTAGTCTATAATCACATAAGTATTTTATTTTATTGTTTCTTTTGAGACAGGGTCTCGCTCTGTCACCCTGGCTAGAGTTCAGTGGCATCGTCTTAGCTCATTGCAACCTCAAATTTCTGGGCTCAAGTGATCCTTCTGCCTCAGCCTCTCAGGTAGCTGGGACTACAGGGGTACACCACTATGCCTGGCTAATTTTTTTATTTTTTGTAGAGACAGGGTCTCGCTCTTGCTCAGGCTAGTCTCGAACTCCTGACCTCAAGCAGTCCTCCCGCCTTGGCCTCCCAGAGTGCTAGGATTACAGGTGCGAGCCACCATGCCCGGCCTCATACGAGTTCTTATTCATTATTCAAGTATAATATGTAAGAATCAGTAGAAAATCAGCTATTCAGATCATTTAAGAAAATATATTCATCAAAATAAAACAATTCAGGTATCCATGGACCACCTATTTCCAGATTTCTGTTAGGGCCAGAGAATCCAGATCTGGCACCTGCATTTCTATGATAGCCTCTCCTTCTGACCCCATGTGTTATGAATACCCCTTTCATTTTGGGTTCCAAATCATCACCAACCAACTGATTCTTCTGTGTCCAAAAAGAGCCCAGATATCATGAGATCAAAATGAACAGCCTATAATAACATGATTTCCCATCTGTAACACACTCTCCTATACAAAAATATCTAATAGGTATATCTTTAATCTTAAAGTCATTCATTGAGATTATAGTTTCTAATGTATAACTTCGGACTTTGGAATTTTTTATTTATAAAGGTAATCAGTTAGGATAAAGATAACTACAACTGAAAATTAATATAAAACACTATAGTGAAAAACAAATTTGTTGTTCTGAATAGGAGAAAAATGTACAAAAGATGAAAAGATTGTAAATGATTTAATTCATTATAGGTCTTCCCCGTAATCTAAAGCAGTGGTTTTCAACCAGAGATGATTTTGTTACACTTCTCATTCCCACCATCAGGTGACGTTTGGGAGATAGCCCCCACTCGAACAGAATTATCCAGCCCAAAATGTTAGTACTGCTGAGGATGAAGAACTCTAATCTAAAGGATCAAAAAGTATATTATTTGGAATTTCTCTAACCAAAACTTTCTTTCAAGTAGTAATTCTATATAATGGTAAGATGATTCAAGCTGATTTTGATGACCCAAAACCATTATAATAAATGATAAAATTATACTCAACATATCTTTTGTGTCAGCATATCTCTAAGATTCTAATATTTTACATTTTGTCCAACTTGTTTAAAACTAATAAGGTATGATATGCAATTAATGCAGATCATAATGCTCACTCATACTGGATAACACAAATTTGTTGTATTTTACTAAAATGATAATTATAACAATTATGAAAACAGACAAAAATCAAAATTTATGAAAATGACAGACCACAAACTACTTCTTCCTTGCGTGATGATTTTTATGTACTACAAGAGGATTCAATGATTAATTGTTACTAATAATACTGTTCAAATTCATGTTATCTCAAATATTCCTTTTTTGGAAGCCTGCTCGCAATTAGGTGCTCTGTGCTCCAGCCTGTGATCTGGATTTCTAAATACTAGTTTCCTTACTTAAAAAATGATGAGATTGAATTAAACTAGGTCTCAAGTTGCTATCAGAGTTTTATAAGCTTTGTGATTAAAAAACAAAGAACCCCCTGCCCCAAACAAACCAAAAACACACCAAAAATTCAGATTGCATTAAAATATTTAACAATTTAATTCCATTTTTTCCTTATCCTTCCTCTCATTGGCCTTGATTCTCTCTCTAAATGTGTATCATGCTAAATTATAGATTTCTGTTAAATCTTTTAAAGATTTACTCTCGTCTTATTTATACCTCAGGAGACCTAATGACGAGAAAATTATCCACAAGTAAAGCACTGGTTTTCATATAGCTCAGTAAATAATCTATTCAGGGAGTATCCTTATCTATCCAAAGGATTAAATATTCCTTTGCAATGAGATATCTGTGGGGAAGATGTTATCCTAAGACATATGAAAAAGATACAAAAAATTTAAAGGAAGATTTAAGCAAGATTTAACATTCATGGATCAACTAAACTGTAGATGTAGTCTATGAATTTAAATATTGACTAGACTTAGAAATGTCTAACATTTGTATCTAATACAGATACAAAGCTTAGAAAGATAAAAAGAGATAATGCATGGTTAACTAATCCTTTCGTCTACAATGGGGCTCCAAAGAACAAGCAAAAGACCTAAACCTTTGCTTAACTAAGAACCACAGTTAAATTTTTAATTGGAATAGCTAAGACAGTTCTAGTAAGCAACTGAAGCCAATGCATAAGAGATTGGAAAAAAAAGTATAGTATCAAAGAAAAATCATGTTATTCTATCCACAAACACTAAGAAGCACAGGAAGCAAAGAGTCTAAGTACTATATATCTGATGAAGTAAAACAAAAACTCCTTTTTAATGGAAAAGAAGCAGAGCTAACATAACAGGGGAAAGAAAATACTTCTAAAAGAACAGAGAGAGGGTAAGAGGTTGTGAATACCATGAGAAAATGTTTTGTTGGTTTTTTTTCGTCCTGGTCACCTAACATCAGGTTTGTCTAACATTAACACTTCCCTACTCAAAAGTCTTCAATGGAATGTATCCTAGAAATATACTCACACATATGGGTAATAAAGGATATTTATCACAATACTGAATTGCAAAAGACTAAACCATACATTTCCATCAATAAGAAATACTTAGAGTTTTTAATCTTTACTAGATCACTGAGCAGGTATTCAAAAAGCATGAGGTAGATCTATATTTGCTAATATGTTAAATGAAAAAAGCAAGATGGGGAAGAATATAAAAGCAAGATCTCGTTTGTGATTTTAAAAAGGGGAGGGGATATATACTTACTCCTATATGTTCACTGAACATTTCTGGAAAAATGTATAAGAAACTGTTAACTATATTTACTACTAGCCAAAAGGATGAGGGAATTGGATTCTAGAATGAGGGAATTATTTTTCACTGTGTTTTATTTTTTACTACTTGAATGTTTTACCATGTCGTTGTATTAATAACAATTAAATCAATGAAAAGAGAAAGGTTTCTAAAGGTTTGTTATTGCTAGAAGTTACCTTTCAAAATGCTCCACTGTCTTAGGATAACTTTAAGTACCTTGAAATACAGGTTCAGCTCTGGCCCACATACCACTTGCTTCCATCAAAGGCCTTTTTTTACATGTTTTGCATATTGTGATTGCATGTGAGATTTTATTTGAAGAAAGGGTCCCAGGGCTTTAAAAAAAAACTTTGCAGGGCCAGGTGAGGTGGCTCATGCCTATAATCCTAGCACTTTGGGAGGCTGAGGCAGGAGGATTGCTTGAGGTGAAGAGTTCAAGACCAACCTGAGCAAAACATCCTCACTGAGGACTCAGCTTCAAGTAGGAGGCACTTTCACTGTTCCCTGGTCTTTAATTCCTAATTTCAAGCCATTGTACAACTTATCTACAAATTAAATCTTATTCCCTAATGGAGGACATATTCCTAATTCTACATCCCAATACCCAGACCCTGACAAGTTGAGTCAGTCACCTACTTGGAGAGCTTGTAAGTGATGCATTTTATTATCTATCTACTATTCCCTTTTCAAACTCCCTGAGGATGATCAGTTCTCTCTTCTAATTTCATTTTTTTAAAAGAGAATAAAACACCACCACCAACGAAAAAGAATAGGAACAAAATAAGGTAACTGTAGAATAGAGTGCTTGGCTCTACTGACATGAATAATTAGGAACCTACCAGTGGAGGGTGAAGAAGTAACTAAATGATAAATTTAAAATTAAAGCACTATAGAAAAACAACGTTCTTCCCCTTACAAAATCTAGAAGCTAATGACATCATACCCATCCTCTCCTTTTTTCCTGTTAAAATGGGGGAGATGGCCTTCATTACTTCAAACTTATTATTAACTTTTCACAGCTTGTAAGGAACCTTACTCCATTGGTTATCTCCTCTCTTTTCTGTATCTGGATTCTTTTCAGTTATCCCCCATCCTGAAAAACAACAAAAATCCCTTCTTTGACCACTCATTCTCATTTAGATATCTTATTTTTTTCTACTGCCATTTTCAACTAAGATTCTTAAAATTGTCTACATATATGGTTTCCACTTTTCTACTTTCTTTTTACAATTTCACTCACTCCAGTCTAGCCCTCTAAATTTATTTCTGTAACATGCCATCATATGACTTTAATGTTAGGATCCCACTGCCAAAACTAGCCACGATATCCAATCCAATACCAAATCATCTCAATTTTACTTTCACCATAAACCTTAAATTGATCCACCTTCTCCATCTCCATAACCACCACACTGATCTACATCACTAACAGTTTTCCCTTAGAGCAAGGACCTATAGTCAGGGTTCCTATTTTAGTGTTACTTGTTTCTGTATTAGCTGTGATTGCTTTTGTACCACAAAGGCACAGTGGAGGTAGTTGTGACAGAAACTCTAAGGTCTACCTAAAATATTATTTGATCCTTTAAGACAAAGTTTGCCGATCCCTGTTCTATTAGTCTAGGCTGCTGGTAAGATTCCTAACTCATCTTGTTTACAAACTTGTCCTAATACCCCTATCTTCCCTACTAAAATCTATTCTTCATAGAGTAATCATTGTTAAAAATATAAATTAAACAGTGACATTTCTCTAATTAAATCCTTCAGTAACAATGCAGTTACATTTAAGATAAAATATAAAATCATTCACAGGTTCCACAAAGCCCCTCCATCTACCTCTTTAGCATCAAACACTGTATGTACTCTTTAACAGCTCACTATTTTTGGCCAAATGAGCTGAATGTAACACATAAGGGAGAACTATAAAGATATTTTTCATAGTTAAGACTATGATTATTTCTCTTGACATTCTTGTCAATAACTCTCTAAAATAACTGATGAAGAACAAAACTAGTTTGAAGGTTAGGATGAGGGAGCTGTTGGTCTTATTATTTATTCTTTTGAGTTTTTGTTTATATATATATTTAATAATAAGGAAGGAATTAAAAATACACTCAACAAACTTTCAGTGAAATAATTTTAGTGAATTTAACTCCATGACAGACAAAATAAAATTGATAATTAACTAGACACACTGAAAAACATGACAATTCAAAAGATATCAGTTCAATGTTATACACAGGAACAAAAGCATGACAAATGTTAAGATTGGGAAAATCACACACGTGCAAAAAATAGAGTGAAAAAAGACATGACTAGTCAGACTGAATTTGAAGTGAATCAACAATTTAATATCATTGTGGAAAAAACTGAAAATGTGTTTCAAACATGATACTATTGTTATTGACAGTATTACTGCTGTTTATAACTCGGACTACAATCACCACCATCACTATTTACTGACAGCCTAGTATTTTTTACACCAGGCACTAGGGCAAGTATTTCCATTTCATTATTTTAATTATACCAAGTAAATTCTAAGTATAATTATTATCATCACTATTAATAATGATTATCACAAATGAGGAAACACAGACACACAAAGGTTAAGTAATTTGCCACAGTAAAGGGTATTAAGTGTCACAGACAAAAGTTTGGTCTTACTTTTTCCTTTATAAGAAATCATTTTATTATAATACATATTAGTTAGAACAATAGTAGAATATCCTATTAATTAGAATATTAGAACATCATATTAGAAGAACATAGATTATCTTAAGTTCTGGACACCATGGTTTTAAAAATGTAAAAATAAAAGCAGCAGCATGCCAGACACTATAAGCCATTAAAATGGGACAGAAAATAAGTTTTAGTGAAAAAAACAGAAGATTTTTCAGGCTAAAAATAAGAAGACCAAAGAATGACAGTTGTGGTCTTAGAAACTTCTGGTCTTAAAAAAGCATGTAAAATGTAATCTTAGATTCAGATTTTTCTTACTTCTTCTCAAATACCTATAAAGACTCAGATAAAGAAAACTTAATAATAATATAAAAAATTAAAAGGGCTCACGACCCATCAAAATCTGAGAAGAATTTCTATAACCCCCAAAATAAGAGGTTTGTTAAGTAAACTGAAACACTTATTCAAACGAATAGCACATAACTATTAAAAAATCTTATTTTGTAATCCCATTTAAGAAAAGGAAACATTCATTGTATAATGTTAAGTGAAAGAGGCAGCAGATATGACATAAACACAGTGTGATCTAATTTTGCAAAAAAAAAAAAGTACAAATATAAGAATATGTATTAAAAAACTGAAAGGAAAACCCATTTTCTACTTTGTTAAAGGGAAGAAATAACCTTAAAATATAAATTTGGCATAGGAAAGATTCTTGATCACAAAGACATAAAATTTCCCCTTGAAGATACTTTAGGAAATTGATTCACAATCATTTGTCAGGGATGGTCCAAAAGAGATAAATTAGTCACAAATTTTGGAGCTTCTTTTCTAGTTACCATTAACCAAAAGAGTCACAAAATTACAATGACACTAAAAAGAAATAATTTTTCACTAAAAAAATCATGTGTATTTTGAGAACCAAACTATTAGTGTTATTGGCTTAGACTAGCTTATTGTTCACTAACCAAAAGGAAAGATTCCAGATCAAGTCACAAAGCCAAATTCCTCTCATCTATACTTTCCCCTAGTAATGAATAGATAGTTCACTATACCATGAACAGATTATTTCTTGATGCCCAATATGTAAGAAAAATGAGTTGCTGATTACTCAGTTTATCATGAACACACTTGATACAAATGGAAGAACAGAAAATCTCAGGAATGAAATAGAAAATATAAAGAACCACCAATGGAAATTTTAGAATGGAAAATGTAATAACTGAAATAAAAACCTCACTGGATGAACCCAATAGCAAAATGAAGACGACAGACAAAAGAGCCAATTAATTTGAAAGTGGATCAATAGAAATTATCCAATCTGGTCAACCGAGAGAATAAGCATAGAAAAACAATTAGCAATGCTTCAGAGATCTGTGGGACAATAACAAAAGGTCTAACATTCATATCAATAGAATCTTGGAAAGAGAGAAAAAAAGGTGTGATGTTGAAAAATTATTTAAAGAAACAATCACTAAAAACTAACCATTTTTTGGTTAAAAACATAAAAACCTAAAGATTCAAGAAGCTGAGCAAACATCAAATTAGATAAACCCAATGAAAAATTGAATCCTAGATAAAAATGAGCATTTTTAAGTAAGTATACAACTTTTGCCAAATGCATTCAAATTGGAAAGAACTAGAGAAATATCAATTTATTCCTTGACAGTAAGCTGAAACTTGGAATTGTATTGTTTTTCTCCTATTCTTTTTTTTTAAAGTCAATGTCAAAAACTAACTTCTTAGTTGGTTAAATTAAAATTAACATTATAAAATGTTAATTTTTCCCTTATGACAAAATTTCATAATGTTAGGGGTCCAAAAGAATATACAGAAAAATCCATGCTTTAATTCTTTTTATGAATACTAAATTTACTTATTACTAAGAATCTTTGAGAAAATGTAGATCAAAACAGATATGAAATACATAGATGAAACATGTAAGGTAGTGAAATCTCCCCTTCTACACTTTTAATCCAGGCCTTAGAAAGTGGTTTAATTATTTTATATAAAATTTTATACTATAGAAGTCCAAAATAGCAATAAAATCTGCCTAACCTCCTGGAAGTTTAATAGCATGGGTATATGACCCATCTAACCTAAACTAAATCTTAACATTATATTAACATCTTATGTTAATTCCTAAAAGACTGATACTATTAGAAGTACACCTTGAAGATATGAAAGGTGATATTGATAATCCTTGTCACAGAAGCTATAGAGAGATACACAAAGAAATTAACATTTAACACATTAAATCGTGCTTAGGCTGGCACACTGTTAACCTCTGGAGCTCCAGTATGCATCCCTGGTTGGCTTCCATTTTTCTCAGGCAAGATTGACAACAAAATGCACCTGTAACATGCTTTCTCCCATCACTGAACTCGGCCATTAGGCCAGAATGAAAATTTTCTTTAAAAAATAGCTTTTCCAGGACCTATTATAAAGATCCACAAAAAACAAAAGTTTGCAGGAATCTATTTTATGGCTACTGTTAAGTTTACATAAATTTTACCTGTCTAATATGTCTTAGGGTGATATTAACCTTAAAAATAATTTTGAAAACAGGCTTACAAAAACATATCCTAGTCCTACCAACACTAATTCCATGTCCTCCCCTCCTTTAGCTGGCTATTGATACTAGTAACTAGGCTTAGAAAATATAAAACTTCACCAAATTGCTTATAGATTTCAAAGGTGATTTCAAACATTCCAAACAGAAGTAATCATGTGCATTTCTGATGTTTAATGCTTTCTAAACTAATGGCTGCTAGTTTGACATGTCTCTATCTGCTAGTAAGCAAGTACAGGCAGTCCCTGGGTTACAGACGACCCGACTTACAACATTCCATACTTATGAATGGGCTCCGAAGGCTCACCATAAGGATAATTTATAATTAAGTAATTACATTAATAATTCAGGAACTAGTATCTTCTGCACATGTAAACAAACCCGCATGGCATAAGTGGTTTCTTGATGCAACTTTATGCTAGCAGCTAGTCTCATTGTTTTTATGGTTGCTTGTGTACAGAATCACTTTTGTCTTAACTTTTTTATTCGATTTTGTGAACCCGTGTTTACCCTTATGCTCATGCCTCCAAAGCAAAAGTCCACTGCAAGTGCAGGCAAGCCTGCAGCAAAGAAAACGGTGATTACAATGGAAACAAAAGTAGAAATAAGCATTCGGAGAAAGGCCAGACACTATCATTCACTGGGAACGCATTAGGCTTCAGAAGCTCCTCTATGGGAACAATTATAAAGGATAAAATGAGAATAATGGGACATGTGAAAAGCAGTGCTCCAATGAAAGCATCAATTATTACCAAGCAGCATAGTGGATTAATTATTGAAAGGGAAAGGTTATTATAGATTTGGTTAGAAGATAAACATAAGTGTAATATTCCTAGCCTAGCATTGATGCAACATTAGGTGAGTGTTAACCTTTAATATTCTTTTTTGAAATTTATCCTATCTCCTATCTAAATTTTTTGTATGAGTTTGTTCTTATGTTGTTTGCCTGAATTAAAAGAAAGAGCACAATATTTTCTGAAACTTATTACAGTACACGGGTATTTTTACTATTATTACAGTATTATACTACATTATTATCACATATGAGCCATTACCGTATTGTTATTATTAACAGTATTACTGTATATGTGCTGTTCAACAGGAATCTGAGTTACATTCAAATCTGACCGAAAGATGTTCTCAGGAACCTATCTCATCCATAACCTGGGGACTGCCTGTATATAATACTAGTGGTTGAAAATCAACTCTATAATTGGTGACTATTGAATGTCTTATGTTAAAGTTGATAGCATTTTAGGGCTCTAAATTTAAATTTAAATTTTCAGCAAACATATTACTTTAAAACTTCTCATATACCATAATAGAAGTAAAAATTCTCGAATACCTATTTTAGCCACTTGTTGCTAGAGATACACATAACTATCCTAATCCTTTTTTTCATTTTTCTCTTTTTTGATCTGTCATCTAAGTGTTCCTTTTCTCCCCATGAACCAATCCTCTGAAAAAATCATTGTGACAGCACATACCTACCCTCCCATCATTCCCCATATTAACAACAGAATTAATCTCAAACTCCTCAGTGGAATTTCTTACTTTCCCAAACTAACTTCCTTCGTATTCTCCAATCAAACTCAACTAATCATCATCATCTAGTTTTACAACATGGTTTCCTAAATCCTTGTCTTAATTCCAGTTGTTCTCCCTCCCCCACATCAAATTCTCCCTGTTCTTAAACCCGTCCTCAAAATGACACCCCATGAAATTTACCTGATTGTACAAGCTGAAAATCATTGATCCCAAACACTTAGCACTATGACTATTGTCAATTTGGAGAAGTTGAAGTTCTAAAATCTACAAAATTTAAAAAGTATCTTATCATTGCCACTTTTACTGCACTTAATCCTGTATTACATTTCTGAACTTGCATTAATTTGCTTAACAATAAGAAATCATGTTTGTAGTATCTTATATTTCCCAGAGAGCCTTAGAAGAGTACTTTGCTCAAAACAGTTGCTTATTAAATATTTGTTGAATAAATGAATATGTGTATTCATTATTTATGTGCCTTAAATTAATACGTCTTATTTTAAAAGAAAACAAAAGTATGGGAAAAAAATAACAATGCTGTAACTATTAAACTGTAAAATACTCATATTGGAGCTAGTATTTTATCAAATCTGTTTCAAAATGATCAGATTTTACAATGAAAGAAAAGAATTCACTAAAAATAATTTTTTTTTATTTTTGGTGACTGGGTCTCACTCTTGCCTGGGCTAAAGTGCAGTGGCATCATCATAGTTCACTGCAATCTCAAACTCCTCGGCTCAAGTGATCCTCCTGTCTCAGCCTCCCAAATAGCTGGGACTGCAAGAGTGCACTACCACATTCAACTAATTTTTTAAATTAGACAGGGTCTTGCTGTTGCCTAGGTTGGTCTCAAACTCCTGGCCTCAAGTAATCCTCCTGCCTCAGCCTCCCCAAATGCTAGGATTACAGGCATGCACCACCATGCCCAGCCCCTTTAAAAAATTTTTTTTTCTTTTTTCTTTTTCTCTTTTTTTTTTTAAGAGGAAGGGTCTTGTTCTATCACCCAGACTGGAGTGCAATGGTGCCATCATAGCTCACTGCAGCCTAGAACTCCTGGGCTCAAGCCATCCTCCTGCTTCAGCCTCCCAAATAGCTAGGACTATAGGCATGCACCATCACACACAGCTAATATTTTTATTCTGTAGAGACAGGGTTGTCAGGCTAGTCTAAACCCCTGGTCTCAACTGATCCTCCCTCCTCAGCCTCCCAAAATGCTGGGATTACAGGCATGAGTCACGACACCCAGCTATTTCATTCTTTAATGACAGAGATCACATCAACACTTTCAATTCAAATTCAGAACTACAGTATTTTTATTGTATCATATTAATTTTTACATTTGTAGTCCTTGCTTTTGACATGTCAAAAGTCTTAGTTTATGTGCCAAAAATCTTGACACTTTCAACACTCAACACAGAATTACTCATTTGATTTACGACATAATATGCAGCTAATAGTCTCAGAATAGCAAAACCAACACTAACACAACAATATGGTTCCTAAAAACACAGTTCTTTTGATCCTCAGAATATAGTCCACTAGGAATATATAGTCAAACTACAATATTTAAAAGTAATTTTAAAAGTAATTTAAAAGTAATTTCTTCTCTGTGTGATTATACCTTCAACTAGACACAAAATCAGGTCCAGACATTTCATTCCAATGTTTGAAGACAGCATTCAATTAGACAGCAAGCAATTCTGATGAACCGAAAATCAATGTATCAAAAGTAATATCTATTTCCCCTCTCCTTTTCCATGTCCAAAAGTAATATCTAAATCTGTACTGTCCAATAGGGTAGCCATTAACCACACAGAGAAAATTAAATTTAAATTAATTAAAATTAAATAAAATTTAAAAGTCACCTTAGGCATATTTCAAGTGCTCAATAGCTATCACATCATCACTATAGAAAGTTCTATTGTACAGTGCTGATCTAAATGATAATACTCTTCCCTCAGACACTGAAATCCATTTATGGATTTTTAGATAAGCCTCGTCTATGCCTATTTTGTTAAGCATTCTTATCATAAAAGGGTGTTGAATTTTGTCAAATGCTTTTCCGTGTCTATTGAGTGGATCATATGGTCTTTGTTTTTGCTTCTGTTTATATGGTGAATTACATTTATAGATTTGTGTATGTCAAACCATCCCTGCATCCCTGGGATGAAGCCCACTTGGTTGTGATGGAAATACTTTTTAAAAATTAATGCTACTTATACCTGAAAATAATGAGAAATTTGAGAATTCTGATAAAATTTCAAGGACAAATTATTATACATTAAGGATTTATTCCTTCTCTGCCTATTGTGTTGAAATAGCTGGTCTATTATATTCATTTAACAACTATATGTAAGCATCTACTACAAAACTATATGCTGGCTTAGTTGCTAGAATACAAAGATGAATAAGTCACAGTTTTTGCCTTATATAAAGTTTGTCATCTAAAAATTTTCAGTTTTTAATTTTCTCTAAATTTTTAATTTCATACTATTATTACCATAATTCAACACAAATCTAAATTACCATACATTTTTAAATTTTTCTGGCAAATAGAAATGTGTGTTTAAAAAACTAAAAATACAGGAGAAAATAAATCTACCTCCTCATATACCACATATAATATCTAAGAGAGTCTTAAACTTGCTGGGCACTAGGGCATATATTGTTGTCATTGTTGTTTTCTCTTAACCCTGAGATAACTGAAGATTTTTGTCCAATCTTTCCTTGCCTTTAGAAACAGATGAGGAAATAAGAGCTAGGGGGAATGGGGAAGTGAGAGAACCTGAATACATGTTCAAGAGTATACTACACTCTCCCCTATCAATCTGGCCCTCAAAAGAGCATCCTCTTTACTGTAGCTTTAGATATACTATAAGTTGAAGTTTTGTTTTTAGATAAGTGACATTTTTGTTTTAGTTTTTAGAGCCAAAATAGTAAAACTGCTTTCTCCTTAGAAGTTAATACATAATTTTATGACCTTAATTATTCAAAAAATTAATTTTGCCCAGACTATGTAACGCTCCTTTTTTCAGTAATTTAAGGGACCAAGTTTTTTTCCTTTTGATATTAATAATCTCCAAATATCCACAATATTCCCTCCATCATTCTCTTAACTACAAAATGTAGTCAAATTGTATATTAATTTATCATGTCAAATATATTCCATCCATTTTCCTCATAATGGTTATTATCTTCTGAATTGTATACATTTGTCCATATCTCATTGTATGGGCATTTGGAAGAACTGGGACCCTCTGTGATACTGCTCAGAGAGAAATTAAATGCCTTCATACTACAAGGCCCTAAGTATACATCTCAAACATGTCATAATATGACCTGCATTAAATACATGAAAACATTTAACAGTTAAATACAGTGATATAATGAATATATCTATGAGTCAAAATTTTTGAGTATTTCTGCAAAGTAAAATAAAGTACCACCTCAAGAATAAAACCACTCTGAAAATGAGCACTAGAATGGTTAAAAAAACAATTTAAGTATCCTTTATAGTTTACTGATTACTATAATGAATGTAGTCTATGATAAAACCATATATAGCTATTGAAACTACAACACTGTCTGTACTTTAAATGCTCATCCAAATATCCACTTCAAATGCTGAAAAGTTAAGAATATTTGGGACCCTCAAAAAGCTAAATATAAGAGTTACCATATGATCCAGTAATTCTACTCCTAGGTAGACTTCTACTCCTATTCTCGGTTATATACGCTAGAGAAATGAAAACATGTTTGCACAAAACTTGTACCCGAATGTTCATAGCTATTATTCATAATAGCCCCAAAGTGGAAATAACTCAAATGGCTATTAACTGATGAATGGATATATAAAATGTGGTATATCCATACAATCAAGTATTATTCAGCAATAAAAAGGAATGAAGTATTGATACATGATACAATATGGAAGAATCTTGAGACCATTAGGCTAAGAGAAAGAAGCCGGTCACACAGGCATGGTGGCTCACCCCTGTTATCCTAGAGGATTGCTTAAGGCTGGGAGTTCAAGACCAGCCAGAGCAACCAATCAGCACAACATGTTGAGACCCCCGTATCTACAAAAAAATAGACAAATAAGGTGGGCATGGTGGCATGCCCTTGCTGTTACAGCTACTTGGGAGGCTGAAGCAGGAGGATCGCTTGAGCCCAGCCCAAAAGTTGGAGGCTGCAATGAGCTATGATGATGTCACTGCACTGTAGCCAGCCTGGACAACAGAGAGAAACAATGTCTCAAAAAACCAAAAACAAAGATTAAAAAAAAAAGAAGAAGAAAAGAAAAGAAAGAAAATAGAAGCCAGTCACAATAACCATATCTTGCATAATTCCATTTACATGAAACATCCAGAAAAGGCAAATCTATAGAGACAGAAAGCAGATTAGTGGTTGCCTACAGCTATGGGTAAGAAGGGAGAAAATGGGCAATGACTGCTAATGAGTACTAAGTTTTTTGGGGGGATGATGAAATGTTTTAACTGATTGTGGTGATGGTTGTACAACTCTGTGAATACACTAAAAACTGAATCGTATACTTTAAATGGGCAAATTGTATGGCATGTGAATTATATCTCCATAAAGCTGTCTTTTTTTAAAAAAGAATATCTGAATCTCTCATTGATAGAATGCTATTTGTCTTAATGAATTCTCTACTGAAATTTTAAAGTCAGTATCCTTGATTCTTCCTTAGTAAGACTTTCATGTGTTATATGATGAGATGTTAAGACAGAAAATCAACTCATTTACAAAATTCTCTCAGGTACTCATCCATTTAGTTAATCTTGCACCTCTATACTATTTATGTTTTTTAAAAAAACTTGCAAAAGCTACATTATTCAGTTTGGGGACTAATAAGTTTATCTAATATTGTAAGTACCTAAGTACTTGGCCAGACCTTTTATTAAAAAAAAAATATCAGAGGGATTTAATAAAGATAAATAAGCCTGAAATTCTAAACCACATAAACTATTCACTTGCTTGTGCTTATTCTGCTCCTTAAATATCTTCTCTTTCTTCCCACTATCATCTTAGTACAATCCTAAATCAGTTCTTGCTGGAAATACTGTTGTAGTAGCCTTCTCAGAGAGGTCTCTCTGCTTCTCCTTCTTCCAATCCCCCTTAGCCAACAGTAATCCTGTATTTTTTTTAAAAAAGCAGTAATTTTTTTTAACATAAAATCAGAAACTGCCACTCCCCTGCTTAAAATCTTTCAGTATCTCTGTATTATTTGTATGATAAGATCCCAAGTTCTCCGCTAGGCATAAAAAGCTCTTCTTAAGAGGTCTCTGACTTCTTTTTTGGCCTCCTTTCCTACTTTATTCTCATACATTAGGTGACTAAACTTCTTGCCATTCCCAAATATACTATGGTCTCCCCTGCATCCATGCCACATGTTTGGTACACGATGTTTGCTCTCCCTCAAATATCCTTTCCTTATTCTCTGCCTTACTCCTACATACACATTCTAGGTCTTATCTCATGTATTACCTCCTCTAGGGAACCATTCTGACTCACAAGAAAGCCTTAGGTGCTCCTTTCTTGTTGCTCTTGTACGTTCCCTGATTAAAGCACTTACAACATTGTACTATATAGCAATTTTCTATTTTGATATCTGGCTTCCTACTACATCGTGCAATCCTTGAGAATTAGGAACTATTATACATTATCCTTAGAGCCTTATGTTACCTGTAATATAAGATTATAATAAAAGGCTTAAATGAAAATGCATGACAATCATTAAAATTTATAGGAAACTACAATTTGCAAACGTAGTGTGCACATATATTCTCATTTTACCTAACAACAAGTCTTAAAGTAGGTAAGCAGATATTTTTTCAATTTTACAAATGAGAATTTTTTTTTTTTTTTTGAGACAAGAGTCTCACTCTGTTACCCAGGCTAGAGTGCAGTGGCATCATCATAGCTCACTGCAACCTCAAACTCCTGGGCTCAAGTGATCTTCTTGCCTCAGCCTCCGGAGAAGCTGGGACTACAGGTGCATGCACCATGCCTGGCTAATTTTTTCTATTTTTAGTAGACATGGGGTCTCGCTGTTGCTCTGGCTGTTCTCAAACTCCTAAATTCAAGCAATCCTCCTACCTCGGCCTCCAAGAGTACTAGGATTACAGGCATGAGCTACCATGCTCAGCCTGAGAAATTCTTAAATTAATACATATTACCAATTGTCAGTTTAGAAAAATAAGAAAGAACCTTAATATTTAGGGAAAAATCTATCATCATGAGTTATGAGTTTTTAATGTACAAATAACTTAAATAACTTTTCATAAATATACTTGTTGATAACTAAACTACATATTAATTTTTCAGTTTCTGAAGTTGAAAAATGTTGGCCAACCAGGCCTACACATTTCTTTTAATCTATCACTCCAAACTTAATATTAAAGGACTGTAAGAGGATCAGTTAGATATACACTTGGCAATCATGACCTTAATTTTGAACCCATGCTCCTATTTCTACTTGATTCTATTCTTCTTCTGTCATTCCTATCAACTTTCATTCTTTCTTATTTTTCTGATTTGATGGTTTCATTTATTGTTTGTGCAAGACCTTGGCTTTCCTGGATAACTATTTTGATACCCTATGCTAACTTTAATGTTTCTGGCTACTTTGTTGAACAAAACCCATATTCTTGTTAAAGTTAGTATAAAGTAGACTTTATCCTACATTCCAAGTGTTTCAATAGTTAATACAACCCTACTACCATAATAGTATAAAAAAGTTACTTTATCCTTTTGTTGAAGTAGTCGTCACTCTGTCATAGGTATCAATATTATCAGCTTATTCACTATGACCCTTTTGGTCTTCTGTAATTTTGTACTCAGGAGCAAAAATTTTAGCATTACTTTCATGTTTTCTTATCTAGAAAAATGAATTTCTTTTAGGTGATTATAGGTATTCTAAGTAAATAGCAGAAAGGTGTTAACAATAACATATATAATAATGAACTGAATGCCCCATCTCATCTTCATATCCACAAATAAAAGAGCAATATAAGGCCGAGCATGATGGCTCACACTTGTAATCCTAGCACTCTGAGACACCAAGGTGGGAGAATCCCTTCAGCTCAGGAGTTCGAGACCAGCCTGAGCAAGAGTAAGACCCTGTCTCTACTAAAAATAGAAAAATTAGCTGGGCCTCATGGCATGCACCGGTAGTCCCAGCTACTCCGGAGGCTGAGGCAAGAAGATTGCCTGAGCCCAGGAGTTTGACGTTGCAGTGAGCTATGATGACACCACTGCACTCTACCCAGGGTGACAGAGTGAGGAAAAAAAAAAAGAGCAATATAAAAAGGATGAAAAGAGCACTAGGAATAAGTGGCCTGGATTCCATTTCTGAGTATGGTACTAATTAACAGCATCTGATACTGGGCAATTTATTTAACATCTCTGAACCTAAGTTTTCCTTCCTATACATTTGTGACTCTGCTTTGTAAAATACATCAGCAATGCTTCTATAATTCTTCTCCTACAAGTTTAGTCCAGAATGTTCAAATGTCCTGTCAAATCCCCTTCTTCATGATGCTTTTCCTGGTCATACTATTTAAATATTATCACCACACCACCACCAAGACTTCAACTTAGAACTTGTTATCATCTAAAATACTATATATTCACTTATTTTTCATATTTATTATCTGTCTCTCCCACAAAATTGTTGACTACCATACTGTTTTGTTCACTTTAGTATCTTCAGAAACCCAGAACACTCCTGGCACAAGATGTGCTCAATGAATATTTGTTGAATGAATGAATAAACAGATATCCAAGAAGACTGACAAGTTGAGGATCTCTCCAATTTCAAGAAGTCATTACGTAAGAAGGCAAATCAGAAAATCTCTTCCAAAAGTTAAGTTTCACTCAACTTACACAGTAAGACAACTTTTATATAAATATGAAATTCTATACACAAATCCATAAAAGCACAAGTCCAGAACATTCCTTTAACTATCAAAGCTTCATATGAATTTATCTAGCTCTCCTGTTCAATCTGTATATATAACCTATATTTTAAACAAAGGTACAAAGAACAGTATCATTCAAAATGTGCCTTCAAAATCATTCAAAATCAAGACAGAACTTGATTTACAAAGCTACATATTTATTATATAATCACATGCTATTTATTTTAAATCTTGATGGACAAAGAGTAACATAAAAATAGCTTATGCAATATCTTCAGATAAAAGTAATAAGCTTACTACAAATGTAGTCATACACTTAAGAGAAAATTTTACCAATAAAAATCTTAATTTAGAATCTATTAATAGTAAAGCAAAGGAGTATATGTAATTTCACATAAGAAAATTCTAGCATAATGCCTTCACCAAGTAGTTTTTCAAATATTTACTGAGTATTAAATAAATACTTCATCAAAGAGTTTACCATAGACTTCCTTTAATGTAATGATTCATGAGCCTGACTACATATCAGAAACATATGGGGGAATCTTAAAAACATATATACCCATCTCCAGACCAATTATATCAGAATCTTTGGGGGTGAGTATCTAAGCATTAACAGTTTTGGAAGCTCTCTAGAAGATTCCATGGTTGAGAACCTCCGCCATAGAGCTTTTAAAAGCTTCAACATTGCTGGATTACATCAACTTTGAAGTTCAAATGAAAATAATAATCAACTAATGTTTACTGTACTTTTGGCTTGTTTTTTTTTTTTTAGACAGACTTTCACTCTGTTGCCTGGCTAGAGTGCTGCAGCATCAGCCTCACAGCACCCTCAAACTCCTGGGCTCAAGGAATCCTACTGCCTCAGCCTACCAAGTAGCTGGGACTACAGGCATGCACCACCATACCCAGCTAATTTCTTTCTATTTTTTAGTAGAGACAGGGTCTTGCTCTTGCTCAGGCTGGTCTCGAACTCCTGAGCTCAAACGATCTGCCCACCTCAGCCTCCCAGAGTGCTAGGATTACAGGCATGAGCCACTGCACCTGGCCTGGCTTGGTATTTAATATTAAGGATGCCATAAGCCTGCTAAAACAAACAAAAATTTTAAAAAGAAAGAAAAGATCTGTTAATTTGAGGTGGCGGTAAGGATTAAGATGAATACAAGAAGAGTAGGGAAAACATATAGACAGCTTGAATGAGAAAGGAGAAGAGAAGAAAATAGAATTCATCATCATATTAAGGCCCAAGATCCAGGTAGGAAAATAAAAAAAGAACGATTCATACAAGTAACAGCAGATATGTGTAAAGGGAGCTTCTATAAATTGAAACAGACAACCAACCAAAGATATGAAGAATTAGCTTTATTGTTAATGGAGGCTCTGAATAGGTACACATTGGTAAACTAAGTGTATAAAAGATTATAAACTATCTACTCTGTATTCAGATGAGCACTCAGGGTGGGAGGTAACAAAGGCAGTTGTAAGAACTCTCATGTATCCTGTCATAACAAGGACAGAGAAATCTGAACCAGAAATCAGAACCCAAGGATCTCCCCTTTCCAAGAGTCTTCTGTCTCTCCCCCAAAAACTCTTATTAAGGACTGACTGGCAAGTTTGCTGTAACTAGAATAGGCCTATGGAAAAGGGGGTAGGGAAAATATGACCTCGATCCCTCCAAGAAAGTTTCTACAAGGATATGTGACTACCTGGGTAAGGCTCTTTATCCACCCATTAACCCCTTGCTGGGTAACCCTTACCACAGTCCATCACTTCTTGAGGCTCCACCTCATCTATATACAGAGGGAGCCAGGATGATGGGAGGAGAGCAGGACCTAGCAATGGAACCTATTGCCCTAGAGATTCAGAAGATATGAGTTGTGATATGCTATTTCAGACTAGGATAAGTGAATATTCACAAAGTTCAGTTTTAATACCATGTGTAAAGAATGATTAATAAACAGACCTGAACAAATAGATCCTTATTAGGCAATAAAGAAGAAAAGCTTCCAGGGAGGGATGATGTAGATATCTATCAGTTGCTTAGATGGAGGATTATCTCCTGGTACTTGGGCAGCAACTCCACAAAGAACCAGATAGGCCTGGTCCAGAAAATAAACCAAACCTCCAGGTAGAATACTATTAATACTTAGGCCACAGCTTAGAAAAGCTTAGAAAAAAGGGCTTGCCTTTCAGAAACAGTATATCCATTAGAATACAGTATATCTATTAGAATACAGGGCCAACAAAGGAAACAGCATTACCCCAATGTCTTACTCTTGTCTCTCCAATTTTTAACACCCTGGAAACTTTCCTCTTGGGATCAGAGCTGAATAAAAGAGAGCACTGAGCCCTTTTCCACCCTCAGTAATTTGTGTCCTAGAGTGAGAGGATAAGAGAAAGGAAAAGAGAAAGAATGAGTCAACTGAGAGAATCTAACAACTAAGATAAACTATCCAAAGAGATAAGAGTTCAAAAATTGGCACTATTGATAGGATTGATAACCCATTACTCAGATACAAGTCTCCTGTTCAATATCAGGTGTAATACTTTGTAGGATAGGTCAACAGAGAAGCAATAGTATTTCTACTAAGTTATCTAAACTACACTGATAAAAATTTTAGATTCATCAGGCCTCCAAATACAAAGTTTGGGATAAAAAGAAAAGAGAGACTTCTGAAAGATGCTAGATGGCCATCAGAGAGAGGCTGGATGGTAGCAAAGGAGATCTGCATATTTTTGAGGGCAAAAAATTGAGGTTTCCTATCTAAAATATAGCCTGATATATTGAAGAGAAGTATAAAGCTTGGAGAAATATGCTACAAACTCCAGAAAAAGTTTATTAAGCAACAGATCATCAGCTAGCTCAGTAATGAAAATCAGGTTTCAAACAACTATAAGAGAGTGAGAAGGCAAAAAAAATTCTAGACTACTTTGGAAGAAGAAAGGAAGATAAAAAGGGGGACCTAGGAAGACCAACAGGCAACCAGAGACACTCCTCAGTTGTCTAGTTTTTTCACATTTGCTGGATACTAGAAAAGATTTGCATAGAAGTCCTAGGCCACCAACATACCTTAAACACTCCTCCATCCAGTCTAATAGGGTTACTGGCAACAAGGTCTGGGGTGGAATGATGTGGCAGACTCAGAAAATATGTTGGAGATAGACACAGAGACACTAACTCTAACCCTATCTTCTTAGCGAAACTGGGAAACCTTTCAAAGTGAATGCAAACATTACATCAACCAGTAAAGGGAAGGATTCTTAAAATTGGAATATTTACCTCCAAGTCTACATAAAGAGTTTTGGGGCCAGGCCGGTGGCTCACGCCTGTAATCCTAGCACTCTGGGAGGCCGAGGCGGGTGGATAGCTCAAGGTCAGGAGTTCGAAACCAGCCTGAGCAAGAGCGAGACCCCGTCTCTACCAAAAAATAGAAAATAAATTGGCCAACTAAAAATATATAGAAAAAATCAGCCAGGCATGGTGGTGCATGCCTGTATTCCCAGCTACTCGGGAGGCTGAGGCAGAAGGATTGCTTGAGCCCAGGAGTTTGAGGTTGCTGTGAGCTAGGCTGACGCCACAGCACTCCAGCCTGGGCAACAGAGTGAGACTCTGTCTCAAAAAAACAAAGAGTTTTGATTTTGTTTTTGTTTTAGTACGTAAAATGTGGAAGCACCAAGTCTAGAATAGAACTTCAAGAATTGGCAATAATGAAATTAATCAAATGACAAAATTATATCTAGAAAGAATATTATTTCCCAGTTTGAGGTGAAAATTAATACTTGGAAAGGTATCTATCAGAAGAGAAAAGCAGTGGTCTCTAAAAAATTTCTTTTGAATTTCACATATACTATTTCCAGACAGTTCTAAGGCACTAAGTTTATTTGAATGTGTGTCTCCTTGTGTATCAATTAATATGACTTTGGAAAATTAGATGTGCTTTTAATCAATGCACTAAGATACTGGGAATCAATATAGATCTAGGATTCATTTCAGGCTTCCTAGCATATGAGAAGTAATCTAAATTGAATAATAAAAGAATATCTAAAAGAAGAAAATGAAAAGGGACAAAGTAGGTAATGGTTAGTTATACTAAAGGTACAATTACTTTAAAAAGAAGGAACTCAAAAGTTTTAAAAAGTGACATTCAAAAGGACTATATTGTTTCCAACTGGAAAGAGAGATGTTTTGAAATAAAAGTTATAGCACTGTATATTTTATATATACTATGGGCTCTTAGTCTTATAAATAGAGTTCAGCAGGTTCCCTGAAATGAAAGCTAGCCTTGATATTTTCTTACTCTCTTTAAAGTTTTTATTCAGTTTTTGATCCCATTGACTCCTTACTTTCTTGCCAGATCAGCAATGCCAAAATAAAAACATTTAAACTATTTTACCTAATTATTTAATTTGTATTCCATAGGTTATTCAAAGTATTTAGTACACTGCAATTCTGTGCTCCATAGACTATTGAAATTTTGCTTTTAACCAAGTGGAAACCTATTTCCCAAACGATTTCTCCAAGTCTAAACTTTTTATTTAGACACTCAATAATGTTGTTCTCAGTTCCTACTCAGGTGTGGAAAAACAACTAGATTCAAATTCATATTAAGGCAAATTGCCTCAGTTTTGTTTGCTTGCTTGCTTGCTTGCATGCATGCATAAATGAATGAATGAATGAATGAATAAATAAATAAATATCCCATAAATAAATAAATAAATAAATATCCCATGAGCTATTGGTCTCAATTTTCTCAAATTTGCTAGCTATTTCAAACTCCCATGCATCAGATATTCTCATATACATCCCTTGGTGAGAAATTTAAAGGAAACTTCCAATTACTTCTTATTCCAGAAATTATTCTCTGTTGTCCTAAACAATATTCTTATCAGGATGACCCATTATATAATATCTGTAATTACTGTCTATTTCCTTACTGAATCCCCAAGTGTAATTCATTATTGTTTGTGGGTTTGTGATATTATATATTCCTCCTAGGGAAATTTGTAATTAAGAAAAAAAGTTTCTCTATTCCAATAATGCTTCCCATCTCCTGAGTCCTGTAATCTTATCAAGCCAATGAAATTAGCCCTGCCTTTTGGCTTAGTGGTCCTTCACTGATCTGTGAAAAGATAAGTATTAACATTGTTCTCCTAATTCACACTGAATTCCAGAATTTATACTTTTAAGAGTTATCTCAAAAATACTGAATAAATTGCCTCTAGTTGTCTCTCATACTTATAAAATATAAAATGTTAACATATATGAAGGAAAACAATATAAAATGGCTAAAATGAATATATTGGGAATATTTTCCAGTTAGATATATAGTAATTGAGTGATTTTACATTATAATGCAAAAAAGGCAACTAAAGATAGATATTTTAAAAATGGGCAGAAATACACTAAGTTATACTAATTACTTGTAGAAACATCAATATCTATCTTTTTATCAACCATAAGGCTTAATTACTTTTTTAAAATTCACCTTAAGGGGTAGCTCTTTACACATACACATGCTATCGCATATAACACACATGGATCTGTTTCTTTTCTATCAAGAAAAATATCTATGTGCTGAAGCCAGTATTCATTCAGCCTAATCTTTTGCATTCTCTCTAGAGTGTATTTCAAATATATAGCATAATACAATAACATCAACGCTTGATTCAGCTGCTATGGGAAATGATTTGGTGGCTCCTCAAAAAAGCTAAATATAACATTACCACATGAATTGAAAGTAGAGACTAGAAAAGATACTTGTATACCTAAATGTCCTTCAACAGATGAATGGATAAAGAAATGTGATAGACATATATATATTTATATAAGTATATACATATGTATTTGTATATTTGTAAACATATATGTACGTGTATATATTATACATTTGTATATTTATATGTACATATATATATACACACTTATACAATTGAGCCATAAAAGACAATTAAGTTGTGATACATGCTACAACATGGATGAATCTTGAAAACCTTACAGTAAGTGAAATAAGTCTGACCCCAAAAAGGATTAATTTTTCCTAGAATCATACAAATATTGTATGATTCCACTTATAAGAAATATGGAGAATAGGCAAATTTATAGGGAAAGAAAGTAGATTAGCAGTTATCAGGGCCTGAGGGTGGGGGAAATGGGAAGTTATTGCTTAATGGTTACAGAGTTTCTGTTTGGAGTGATGAAAACATTTTGGAAATAGGCAGTGGTGATGGCTGCACAACACTGTGAATGTAATTAATGCCACTGAATCATACACATAAAAATAAATAAAGTGGCAAATTTTGTTACATATATTTTACCACAACTTAAAAAGAATAATGTAATATACCAAAACCCATTAAACTGTATACTTTAAATGAGTAAACTATATGGTATGTGAATTATATCTCACTAAATCTATTTTAATGATTAAAGTCCTTCCTGTTTCAATGCCTAAAGATCTTGCTCTGGTTCTTTTTTCATCAAGGAGGCCTCCCTGGTCATTCTAGTTACCCTTATCTTACTGTCAATTCATAGTATTTTACTTATTTATATCACTCTTTCAGCAATTAATCTTACCCTCTTTTTGATATCTCTTGTGTTTCTTAATTACTGCAACATTTGATATTTAATTATGCTTTGCTTATAAAGTACATTAGTTGCTTGAGTTATCAAATCACGATCCATATTTAATATTTGTTTGTACTTTGTTTACCAAACTAGATTAGTAGTAGCTCAGATTGTCAAATCAGGACCCAACAGCCCTCCATATCTTCAAATCATCGAAAAATAATTCAATTTTACATTGTACAAATACATTAAATTTTAATAACAAATGTTAGAAGAAACATTCTGGGAAAAATTAATCAGAATACTCATTCTCTGGGCATTCCAATTAATCAAGGACATGATAGACTTAGTTCAGTATAATTATTAAAAATAGGAAATCATGATACAGAAATTTTTTTCTGATTGACCAGTCATTTCTCTTTTTCCCCAACTGAATCAAAGACAAGACATTGTTCAAATAAAAAAATTTTCTAAAAATAGGCGAATACACAAAATTTAACATATATACTAACATTTTTATGCCTAAGTAGAAATGATCAGGAGATGTAATTCTAACCCTAAAAAGAGTTAATAAATATGAAATTACACAGATAAAAATTTAGTTATAATAAAAAACAATGTTGTGGAGAACAACCAAAAATTTTACTTACTTAAATAACTTGTTTAATGATTAAGTGACCTTAAAATAGTTATACTTAAGAGAAGTCTTTGGTTATGATACTAAAAGGAAGACTTTAGAGAAGAAAAGGATGAATAAATATTTTTTGTTCCTTTGAAAAACAGCATAAAATTTGAGAAATGTTATCAAAAAAGCAAACTTAGTACAAAGTCATTTATTTATAGAATAGAAATATATAGGCTAGGTAGAGTTTCTATCCATTCCCTTTAGTATACTCTTAAAATGACCTTTTAGACTCAGGTCATTTTAATGTACAGAAGAGTTTTTTTTTTTTAATTGATTTTTTTTTTGAAACAGAGTCTCATTCTGTTGCCCAGGCTACAGTAGTGTGGCGTCAGCCTAGCGCACAGCAACCTCAAACTCCTGGGCTCAAGGGATCCTCCTGCCTCAGCCTCCAGAGTAGCTGGGACTACAGGCGTGCTTCACCACACTCGGCTATTTTTTTCTATTTTTAGTTGCCCGGCTAATTTCTTTCTATTTTTTTCGTAGAGATGGGGTGTTGCTCTTGCTCAGGCTGGACTAGCGATCCTCCCATTTCAGCCTCCCAGAGTGCTAGAATTATAGGTGTGAGCCACTATGCCTAGCCAACATTTTTTATATGTGTAACAGTTTTTGTAAAAATATTTCTTTCCTGGAGTTTGTCTGACTAACTCACTTTTAAGTATCCTTAAAAACATAAATGTAAACAGTATTACCTTATACAAAGTTTAATAAATAATTTATACTTTGATCCAAAAGATAAAGGCTTTAAGCTTTTAAAATATGGCATCATTACGTCAAAAGTAAATCTGTTTCAAAGAACAACTATTTCTATTCTCTACTGAAGTAGAACAATTTACGTGCACTTTTACAATGAAAATACCCACTGGCATATTTGAGATTATTGCCTTTCCAATCAGAAATACAGCTATTTAGCAAATTCACCTGTCCAAAAAATAGCCCAAAAGGGGAAGGAAACAAAAATGTTGCCAAGCTGACAAAATACATGAATTAAAACTCATTCTTCATTATTTAGAATGTCCTTTTGTACTTAATGTTTGAAGTTTTATAATTTACATATGATTCCAACAAGTTTGGGTTGTGATTCCCAAGGCTCAGCATATAAGAAAGAGAAATTAAGACGATAATAGCAGCTATAATTTTCTAAGCAATTTATTAAGCAATATACATGGAGATGGTATAATTAATGGTATCTCCATGTATAGTGGAGGGAGTGTCTGTAATAAGTATCTATACTAACAGCTGTGTAGGAATTCAAAAAAGACCAACAAATGACTTGACTCCATGATCAAGAATCTACAAACCTTATGTCCAAGGGTATCACTGTATTTCAATACAGAATGGTAACTAATAATAAAAAAGACAACTTCTTGAGACTTCAAACAAAACTTTAAGAAATTTTTAACTTTAACATCATATACTTTTTAAATAAAGAGCATGGTCAATGAAATTTAAAGACCTGGAATTGAGGAACCATCACCTATATCAATAATTACCTTAGGTATTAATCTCCCTCATACTCAATTTCTCCAAATGTAAAATGGGAATACTATGGTGAGAATCAAGATATGTAAATAAACACAGCACAACTCATTAGTACAGTAGTCACTGAAATACTCTGAAAAATTGACTATCCAGAATAATTGCTCTTTGAGATAAATAATTTTATTGCTTTTTAAATTTTATTACTTTTTAGATGTTTAGATGTTCCTCTAGTTAATAAATACATAAAGGAGATAATGCCAAGATGTAGTCAAGTGTATAGTAAATGCTCTCAAATTTAATTACAAACCACCTCTTTGACTACATAAGTCCAATTCATTCTTCAATCTCAATTTAGGTAGTATCTTCCCTATAAAGCCTTCCCACAACTCCACTTGCAATATCTAATGGACACTTCAGTCTACCATGTCCAAAATCAAAATCCTGATACTCTGTCGCTATCCCAAACCTGCTCTACCGGAATACCTTCCCTGTTTCACAGCAGATGGCAATACTATCCTTCCAGTTACTCACCCAAAAACCTCAAAGTCATCTTTCTCCTCTTTTTCTCATATCTCACATATCCAGTTCATCAGGAAACCTTTTTGGTTGTACCTTAAAAACATCCAGATTTTAACTGCTACCAGGCCACTACCTTCTCTCACTTAGGTTACTCTAAGAGACTTCTAACTGGTGGTCCACACCTCCCTACAGTCTATTCTCAACATAGCAACTGGAATAATCCTTTAAAAATGTAAGTCAGGGGACTGGGTGCAGTGACCCAATGCCTGTAATCCTAGCACTTTGGGAGGCTGAGGCAGGGGGACTGCTTGAGGCCAGGAGTTTGAGACCAGTCATAGCAAGAGCAAGACCCAATCTCTACAAAAAATAGAAAAATTATCCCAGTGTAGTAGTTCATGCCTGTAGTCCCAGCTACTCAGGAGGCTGAGGCAAGTGGATTGTTTGAGCCCAAGAGTTTAGGTTGCAATGAGCTATGCTGATGTCACTGCACTCTAGCACTGGAGACAGAGCAAGACCTTGTCTGAAAAACAAAAAAACAAAAAACAAATGAGATCTACTGAAAGCCCTGCAATGGCTCATCAAAGTCCCTACAGTAGTCTGTGAGGCCCTACATGAATCATCCTCCCACCCATTACTTTTGACAATACCTCCTCCTACTCTCCCTCTTCCTCTACTCCAATCACAATGGCCTCCGTTCATTTCCCTGAACACACCAGTCATACTCTTCCCTCATGCCCTTTTCCTGGAAGACTCTTCCCCAATGTATCTACATAGCTAACTTCTTTGGTCTTTGCTAAATTATCACCTTCTCTGTGAGTCCTTCCTCATCCCCTGAACCCCAGTGCCACTATATCCTTCTCATCTTGCTCCTTTTTTTCCTTTCCTTCGTAACACTTATCATCTTCTAACATGCTATGTACTTTGTTTATTTATGTTTATTGGTTATCTTCACTCCTACTATAATATATATTCCACAAAGGCAGAAACTTTTGAAAGTTTTATTTACTGATATTTCCCATGTACTAGAACAGCACATAACAAATTCAAATTAAATATGTGAATAAAACAATACACTGGATATTTCTCCTACGCTTATCTCTATTGTATGAGTTATCACATTGTATTGTAATAGCCTGTTAATTTTCTGCCTCTTCCATCAGACACTAAAGTTTCTTGAGACAAGGGATTTTGTTTTGCTTTCTAATGTCATTAGAAATAAAATGTCAATAAAATGTCATTGCTTGTACTTCCTTAAAGTGCCTGATACTTAGCAGGCACTCTGTAATATTTGATAAATTGATGAAAAAATAAAATCATCTAAATCAAAGGTGTAAGCACCTTGAATATCTCCAAAATACAAACACAGTGTTTACGGTATGACGCTGAAGACTGAGTTCTGTATTCTGCTAGTGTTTTCAGTCTGGCTCTGGCAGTTACTGGCTAAAGGACCTTGATCAAATTATGTAAATTCTCTACAACTATTTCCTTATCAATAAAAATGGAAATAATAATGGTATCAGCACCTCATATGATTATCATAAATTTTAAATGACAGAATTAGCACAGAGGTTTGCACATAGTAAGCATTCAATAAATGACATCTATTACTTGTTATTATAAATTAAAAGAGGCACTATTATAATTCTTACTTTGATAACTAAGCTATATTCTCTAAACATAATCTTTAGAATCTTCTTAGAATTTTTTATAATTAAAATTACTGAGTTACCTAAAATAACCTTGACAAGCATTTTGCAAAAGTACCTTAATTCTCTCAACAAAAATGGGATTCTATTTACATTATCCTGAATATTTTAAAATATTTCTAGATGTTAGGTTCTATAACCTTCTTCAGTAACTGCTTTCAGTTTTTAATATTATGTTTTCTTTTATATAACCAAAATGCCTAGTACTAGAGTTTAAAAATTAAACATCTATTATATTTAGATCTATACTTATATACCCATAATATAAACACACATTCTTTCCTCCACTCTGAACAATTTCATTTTCATAAATAAGACTTTTGAGAAAAAGTTAAATAATTTTAAGTATATTTGTGACTCTTTACTAAATCACCTTTAAGCTTTCTACTTCTCATTTTAGTCATGTATCCAATAATATGTATATTCCTATGGTAATATTATGTAAAGGATTGAGAAAAACTAACAGTTCTGTTCAAATTAAAAGGCCAATGTATTGGTGTTTATTTTAAAGCTATAAAATTGTTCTTTTATTTCTATTGTGACTGCTAATGTTTTCCTATCTGCAGAGTCAGTTCTCCATTTTATAAAATATTTGTGAAATTCATTTTCTTTATAGTTTGTACTACCATAAAGAAATAAACAAACGTACACATTTTACCTAAGCACTCATCTGTGTAGTAGACAAGAAAACTGAGGTAAGCAGTTTAAATGATTGTCCCAAGACCACAGATGGAGTGACTGCCAGTTGGAGGATTAAAACTAAGAAGCTCATTATTCCCTTCTTATATTCTGAATACTCAACATTGTTTTTCTATCATAAGGATCTCTTAACTATTTAAGAACAATAAGTTAATTTAATAATTAAAACAATTGTCAACATATTTTGACAATATATAATAGAATTACAAAATGTATTAAATCAAAATAAGAGTTTATCCAAGTAGTCTTTTTAAAACATTAATCTGATTTGCTACAGAAGTTATTTTTAAAATTTTGCTTAAAGTACCAAGAAAGTAGCAGTTTAATATACTTTATTATTTCAATGTCTTTTAATAAAGCTAATTTCTTCAACCAAAATCTACAGTAAGTAAATGAGATGGCTGGATTTAAAATACCAAACAGAAATACTTTTTCATTAAAAAAAAAAATCCTCTAAACTTAAAACAGTAGTTTCTACTCAAATGGTAAACTTTAACTTCAGGATATATTTATAAGAGATATATTTATGAAAATACAATGATAAAAAGTAAAGAAAACACCAAATACTCTCGCATTTACAGGAGAAAAAGACATACAGTATAACATTAACAGCTTACTGTGGAGAGTGGGTTTAATCAGGAAGTAGCCATTATCCTTTCGATTCAGAGCAGTGACAGCACTCCAAAACAACAAGCCGTGATATTTTTTCAGTTAAAAGGCATGAAAGAATACCTACTATTGTGTCCTAGCTTTGCTGACCCCAAAGGTCAGCATATGTCTTTTATCAAAAGCTATCATGAAAACATAATCCAAGTAAGCATTTATAATGCTCTATTTGTTGAAACACCTAAAATCTACCTAACACAACCTCTCTCTCTCAGTTACTCACAAAACATGGCTGTCTTATTCAGAGATTAGCAATTATTGTAATGAGATACTGTCGGAGAGGGTCAAATAGTACTTCCTGCAGTTTACACATCTTGATTTCCTGGTAAACAAACTGAAAGGCAGGTGGAGCACTTAGATCACCAGTAACCGTGAATGCTCACGTGATAAACTAAGCCAGGTAAGGTTGATGTTTCAAGTAATCGTTCTTTTCTTCATTTTATTAACGTCAAAACAGACAATAAAGAGAAGAGTGCTCTTAGTTTCTTCCTTTTCAAAGGAGAGTTTATTCCTTAGAAGCATAAACTCACAGTTTACAATAAGGAATGCTTGAAAACTAACGGTTTAAGCAGGTTTCAAAAGTTAGTTCTGCAAATAAATTGTGAAAAGAAGACAATGCTAATAAGATTCTAAAAAACAAGAATAACTGTTCAAAAACCTGCTAAATATAAAGAAAAGTCTTTAAATTTCAATTGCTTCAAGAAAGTAGATAAATTTCTGAGTTATAAAATACCAAAATGAAAATAGTCAAAGCATAGTCTATTTTTACTATGACTTCCTGCAAAATAAGACTGCTTTATAATTTATGTGGCTGTGGCAGCCTTTGAAAAAATACTAAATCACATAAATCAAAAAGTTCACATAACTTAAAGCTATTCCCTACCTCATTTTAAACTCGTACTTCAAAAAGAAGACAACATTTTTGCTTGTGAGCACTTTAGAAAAAAAACATTGTTAGCTTGAAAACTAAGTTCCTTGTCCTTAGTTTTCACCCAAATTTCTGGGGTTTTTTGCTCTCTGCAATTTCTAATAAAGTTTAATGAGGGTTGATTTAAATTAACCATGAGTATAGAACAAACAAAAAAAACCCCAACTCCATCAAAATGAGAAACCAATTCACTATTTGAAAAATATCCAGGTGATTTTTTAAATCTGTAAAATTTTCATTTACTTTAAAAATTTTGTCTTTACTAAGGCCATGCATCTATGTCCTAACAATCATAAACATAGTAAGCTTTAATTTTTTTTTTTTGAGACAGAGTCTCACTCTGTCACCCTGGGTAGAGTGAAGTGCTGTCATCATAGTTCATTGTAACCTCAAATTCCTGGGCTCAAGGGATCCTCCCACCTCAGCCTCCTTGGTAGCTGGGACTACAAGTGTACACCACCACACTTGGCTAATTTTTTCTATTTTTGGTAGAGACGGGGTCTCTCTCTTGCTCACTAACTCCTAAACTCAAGCAATCCTCCGCCTCAGCCTCCCACAGTGCTAGGATTACAGGTGTGAGCTATGGAGCCTGGCCATAAGCTTTAATTTTAATGCAAAGAGCTCTTAAGGACCTTTTTTCACAACAATATAATCATGTCAAGACATTAAAAGTATACTACTTAAATTAGGTTTGTATTTACTCAGTTTGCAAAATAAAATTCTAATGTACTGAAATAGAAAACACAATGAAACAGAATGACGATAAAATCAATAAAAACAAAAGAACACTCAAGAAGATAAGACCCTGCCAATGGTTCAGAATCTCAAAACAGGTCTCCTTATGTACACCTAATGTGTCATTTCAAAGGAATATATATTCAGGATTGAACTACATTAATGCAATTTGCTAACATCACTAATCACTACTTTTTTACTACAATGACACATGAAATAGACAGCAAATTTTAAAAAAACTGTGACTACAGACTTAACAGTTTCAGCTGAATTTCGTGGTCAAATTAAATAACTTAATATCCTATAGTCACCTGGAATGCAAATATAGTACTATTTCCTTTATAGAAAATTTAAGGTGTAATTCCTACTACATATGTAGCTTTGACTATGTAATTCATATACCCAAATAAAACAATTTTAAATTAGAAAATTATTTTGGCCAGGCACGGTGGCTCACATCTGTAATCCTAGCACTCTGTGAGGCTGAGGAGGGAGGATCACTTGAGGTCAGGAGTTCAATACCAGCCTGAGCAAGAGTGAGACACCGCCCCTCCCCAACCCCACATCATCTCTAGTAAAAATAGAAAAAATTAGCAGGACATGGTGGTGTGCGCCTGTATTTCCAGCGACTCCAGAGGCTGAGGCAGGAGGATCACTTGAACCCAGGAGTTTGAGGTTGCTTTGAGCTAGGCTGATGCCACAGCACTCCAGCCCAGGCAACACAGTGAGACTGTCTCAAATGTCTCAAAAAAAAAAAGAAAGAAAGAAATCACAAAGATTAATTCTCTATGACTTAAGAAATACGTGCAAAATGAAGTGAGAAGGCAGGTGAAGGGACAAGAGGAGGAAGAAATGCTCCTAATTTTACCTGGTTGCCTTCAGCTGTAACAAATAAGTATTACATGGTTATTTATACCCCATCTTATTCCAGCATAATTTAAGATGATTTACACAACTACAAATAGTAGAATAGAATGCCTTTAAAATTAATACAAATGAAGGGACTATAAGAGGAAGCCAGAAAAATGAAACACAAATTAAAGGTGGAACACAGAAACACCTATTAGAAGGTCTTGTCCAAGTCTATGATGTGGGTGGTTCAGCTCTGAGCTTCTAGCAATCAAAGTAAAGTGGGTAACAAGATCAAATTAAAAAATTTTCATTCTCCATATGATGTGTTTTTGCTTTTCCTTGTACTCAGAATTAAGAGAAGTTTTTACAATACTTTTCAATAATGTAACATTGGACCATACGATAGTTTCCTCAATAGCATCTTTACAGCAATTAAAATAACAAATTTCACATGAAAGCTTCTTTTACTTCCTTAGCACATGCCAGAGTGAAAAAATAATGAAAGGTTACCTAAAAAATAAGCCATCTTGCTAGGAAGTCTTCTGCAATTTATCTAATCTGAGTTTTTTAAGATAACACTAACAATCCCCAGGATCTTTTGTTAAAGGCACAGTCCATTTTCATATTCCAAATTCAGATTCTATTTTCTAAATTCAGGTTCTTATTCTAGATGAGTACATAAAATAAGCATGCAGAGATAACTGTGGTTTCAGATCAGGTAAAAGAGAAGACACTGGTAGGTAGATTCAAATAATTAAAAGAGACTTCTCTTTTAAACTTAGAAGAGTTCCTCTTTTCATTGGTGACCATCTATGATCCTACCTAATTGAATAGCTGGAAGTCCAATCTATGATGATTTTTATTCCTCTTCAGTTTGGTATTTCAAACTATAGTAGAGAAATCTGACTCTGTCTTTGCATTCATTCTGTACCAATTTAGATTCATGTTTGCATACTTTCAGACCATGTACTTTTTATTTAATGACCTCATATGTTATATTGGTGAGGGGGAGACAGTAAAATTAATATAAAAAGAATTTCCAATTTCCTGATTTATTATACAAGAAAAAACAGGATCCACCAATGATGCTACTGTGGTATAGTATCAGGACCTAACACTATTAAAATTTAACAATGATACACTCTGCTTTTCATGTGAGGTAAATACTAGTGTTCATAGCTTCATTACAGTGGGTTGGTCTCCTCTCGGTCTCCCACAGATGCTAAGTTTATATCCTCCTACCTCCCAGATTATGCTTACGTGGCTTCCCACTGCTTCCTCCACCTTATTATTGGTTTAGGTCTCCTCATTTCCAGGATGCCCCTTTCTCAGACTCTGACTATTTGGGCCCATAAAATCTTCTTTCTCTACATAACTTAGCTCTATATTACTCTATAACTATTTTGGGATCTCCCTTACTAGATCTTGAAATTCCTTCTTTTATATTACCCACTGTGAATAACAAAATACTCGACATGTAGCAAACACTCTAAGTAAAAATTAATGTATTATGATGTATTAATAAACAGCTGTACATATTTATAATAGCTCATGTTTGTTCAACAAAGCTGAGATATTTATTAGGATTGCATCAAGTGAACCAGAAGGCCAATTTTTACCATATAGATAGTTTCTGCATGGTATACAATCAACTCATATTTATTCAAACCTTGGGCTTTTCTACATTCAAGCTTGTCAAAAGAATTTCAATTGTGAGGACAACTTTTGAAAATACTACCAAAAACCAAATAGATTTTGTAAGCTATTGTCAAATCTCAAAATGACTAAAATTAAATAACAATTGTGTCCAATACAATTTGATCCATGTTTGAACTCATTACATAAAAATCATGCAGCCTATTACTTTATTAACATTAAATGAACTCTTCCAATGTGTAGCCACTGAAATTTATTACTAAATTTCCTACTTTATGAAAGCTCAAATCTCAGTAATCTCAACATAACAATTTTTGCTATTGCAATTTGGCATAATATGTACACTTCCTTAACATATTTTCTTGCAATAAGAAAAACCACTCCTAACATTTAAAAATATGTTAGAAAGCATATGCTTAAGTACTTCATATTAATTATCAGCTTAAACCAATCAAGATTAATTCTGTTCATTAAAAAAGTTATAGGATAATTAACGTGGTTACATCATTAACTGCTTTATATTTGTTGACTTCAGAGAACAAAAGTAGGAAACATATCCATTATATAAATTTAAAAGGCTTTTGAACAAATTTAACAACAAAAGAAAAGAATATAATTCAATTTTCTTTCTTTTCCTTAAAAACAAAATGGACCGATTAAACCTAAGACAGATACAAATGTGTATATTTTCATTTATTGCAACATAATAGATACACACGGAGTCTCTGAGACTACAATATTCATTTTGCTGCAGAAGAACAGACATTGCATAACAATGAGATTTGCTAATGAAATCAACCATCAACCTGAAATACATATGTATTAAACCAAGACCCCAGTGTCATTTTCTTTTTGCATCGTTTGTTCTTTCTTTCATTTTTTCTCGACCTTTTCAGTATTTTTGTCCTTTAGATTTTAGAACTTATGGATGAAGCAAAATCAAGACTCATATTACCGAGTATTGCTTTTTATTCATCACATTTATTTTTAATGTAAATTCCAATTGTTCTGCATCTATCAGCACTATTAATGTACCTTAAAAAAAAAAAAAAGAAAGAAAGAAGAAAATCAATTGATGCTACCAGAAGAAACAAAGGAGGTTTTACTTCTATAGAAATTGTTGGATCAGGTCTGAAAATTTTTTTATCAGCATCTGACATAAATTCCATATGAAAACTTTAATTGCAAGGTGAGTGCTTACTTATTTAATAAGAAATAAAATAATCATAAATATATTTTAAAGTCACTTTTGTCATAATCTCTTCAGCAATTTCTACTAATGACAATTATTAAATGAGATAATGTAGGGCCTAATATAACTATCAATATGAAAATTATTCTAATGTTCTTAGATAAAATCATAATTTTTCCCACAAAATGTTTTACTATCTTGGTCTGCGAATATTGATTGCCAATTTCTATTTATTAACAATAAGTAATTCTGCCAGAGAAGCATGGGATGTTTGGGGGAAAAAAAGTAATTCTGAGAATGTTCCTGAAGATTTATGATTTAGTTGTGATTTTCTACAAAAGCACAAGACTGTGAAAGTATTTGATGTTATTAATATATATCTTAAAGTAAACCATTAATGTCCCCCCACAATCGATTTATATCCGTTGAGTATAAGCTATTTAACTAAATAGCTATCTATCCTATTGGTTGTCCATTTACTTCAATTAGGTTTTCAATTCACCTGTGCTGCAGATAAAATTAACAGCCTAGCCTCTGTGGTATATAATTGCTGCTAATTCATGATAATAACAGCTTTTAAAAAGGCAGTATTTATATCAACTAAAACAGCCAAAGTCAAACAGAAAATTGTTTCATATTTTTGTTTTAATGTCTAACATCAAACAGTATCCTGCAAAAACAACAAAAGGCAATATGAATTATAATTCTGTTAGAAAAGTAAATAAAATAATTAGATACTCCTTATTAAACTTAAACTCTCTGAAAGTTGCCACAGTCTAATAGTTGTCAAGGCTATTTTAAAAACCTTGAAGGATGATTTTAAACAAAGAACCACATAATCACAGAGCAACCAATCAATCCATAGACAGTATATTTCCCTTAAAAAATCCAAAAATTTCTATTAACATGACAAAATATAAATCAGACTGTAGAGAAATAGTTTAAACAAATATCTATGCAAAACCAAAAGCCTACTTTCATTAGGGGAAAAAATTGTAAACTTAAAGTGGTGATAGGCTTTTGGAAGATCTTCTAGCTCCTTGCTACTCCAAGTGTGGTCCACAGACCAGCAACATAGAAATTATTGTTATAATAGAAACGCAGAATTTCAGGCCCTAGCCCAGACTCAATCAGAATCTTTTGCACATTAAAGAAGCCCTGATCTAGAAAATTCTTCAGAGTACCTAACAATCTATACCCCAATTCCAGTAATTTCCAATATTCTAACAATCTCCCCAAATTCATATTAAAAGAATACTCAGAGAATAAAAAACTTATTTGTCATACCCAAAGTCCATTGCCTAGCTTTTGCTTAATCATCTGAAGTATCAATAATATGGACTATTAATTTGAAATTTGTGCTAATATAAGGAATAAGCAGGCAGAAATAATATGTTTTTGTAAAACCTTGGAAAATATTAAATAAATACATAAAACTGAAGTATTTACACTCTCTTAGCAATGATTTAAAATTATTTCAGCAGAAGAGTCCTTTCTTCAAATAAAATTTGTGAAGAAGCCCAGTATAGTAGGTAGAAAACAAGGAAAGAGCTATTTTTTGAGGTAGGGGAGACACCCAGCAGCTGCCAAGCCATCTCAATAGAACCAGTTAATGTGGTTCCACAGAGTACACTCTAACTTGAGAAAAAGGAATTGCTTAAGAGTCTAAAAAAGTTCAAAAAAGCTGTTATACTTATCAGCAAATAAAGTTTAGTATTCATCAAAGCAAGTCCTTCTGTAGTGTTTTAAATTCAGAACACTATACTAAAATTATGTAACCATTTGTTTCTAATTCAAATTGATTTTTTCCTAAATAGATCCAACTGAAGCTAGATATAATTAATATAATGTTATCTTCAATTAAATTATTTTAATTCACAGTAGGCCTATCATATACAAGGCATTATATTAAGTGTTCTAAGAACAATACAGATAAATTGACAATTACTTATTATCTTGGAAGGATAGGATAAATACATGATAGCTAAGTGCAATGGCATGTGCCCATAGTTTCAGCCACTTGGGAGGCTAAGGTGGGAGGATTGCTTGAGCCCAGGAATTTGAAAGTTTGAGACCAGCCTGGGTAATATAGTGAGATCCTATCTATCAATTAAAAAAAGATAAATACATGACACATACTAAGTATCATAAGAGCGTTATCAATAAAGTACTATGGGAGCAAAATTAACTGAGGATGTCAGAAAAACACTTCATGAAAAGACAACATCTGACATAGGCCTTGAAAAGTGTGTAGGGCTTTCAATGGCAAAAATGGAGGTAGAACTAGGAAAAGAGGCATCCCAAGTGAAGGGAAAACATAAGCTAAGGACCAGAAGCTGGAAAACACTGGATGTATTCCGAGAATAGCTTGAGATTGCTTACAAGCTCCCTAATAACAGGAATCATGTATTTATTTTATACATCTTATTTTATACCAGTAGCGCCTATAAAACTCAAGTGTTAATATACAGGTTCAGCATCTCTAATTGTAAAAATGCAAAATCTGAAATGTTCCAAGATCCAAAACTTTTTTGAGTACCTACATGACACAACAAGTGGAAATTCCATGCCTAACCTAATGTGATGGGTCACACAGAATTATTAAAAATATAGTATAAACTTACCCTCAGGTTATGTGTATAAAATATACATGAAACAAATAAATTTCATGTTTAGATATCCCCAAGATAACTCATTATGTACATGCAAACATTCAAAAATCTGAAATATCAGAAATTCAAAACACTTCTGGTCCCAAGCATTTCAGATAAGAGATACTCAACCTGTACCGCATAATAAGAGTCTGTAAAATATCTATTGTTTGAATGAATCAATGAATCAATCAATAAAGTAATGTAGTTTGGCTAGCACATAGGGCATATGCAGAAAATAGTGGGAGGGATATTTGGCTGAAAAGGTAGTTTAAGACCTTATTGGAAATAATCTTAAATACCATATTATGTGTGTAACTCTGCAAACAATGGCAAACTACTCACATTAAAAATATTGATCTAGCAGTTTTATGGCCAAGAACGGTGGCTCATGCCTGTAATCCTAGCACTTTGGGAGGCTGAGGCAGGAGGACTGCTTGAGCTCAGGAGTTCAAAACTAGCCTGAGCAAGAACGAGACCCCATCTCTACAAAAATAGAAAAATTAGCCAGGCATGGTTGCACGTGCCTGTAGTCCCAGCTACTCTGGAGGCTGAGGCAGGAGGATCACTGGAGCCCAGGAGTTTGATGTTGCAGTGAACTATGATGAAGCTACTGGGCTCTAGCCCACACAACAGAGCAAGACCCTGTCTTGAAAAAAGAAAAAAAAAATTGATCTGGCAGTTTTAACTAGGAAGAACTGCAGCAGAAAGAAATTTCCAATATGAATACTGCAATATTCGGCGTATTGAGATAGTTTAGGCAGGAAGCAAAGATTGTTTAATAAAGTTATGGCAAAAGAGTCACAAATAAGGAGGTGAATATGAAAGCTATTCATATATGGAAGCCAAGATAAATCAAAATTTTTTTTACTTGTTGGCTGATCAAAGTAGAGTAAGAAATAAAAAATTATATTGTAGAAGTAAAATCTCTTAGACTTCATAGCAGGTTTTATATAGAGAGGTGAGAAGGCAAAATTAAGCAAAAGCCAAAAATGTAGAGCAGGAAATGTTTTATGCACCAGTAGTGTAAACTGGTACAACACTTGTAGAAAGAAATCAGGCAATATATGGTAAAGTCAAAGCTGCATATCGCCTATAACACAATAATATCCACTTCTAGATATTTAACCCAGAAAAGTTCACATACATGCACATAAGAAATCAATGGACAAGAATGTAAACTGCAGTATTTTGTATAGTGAAATACTGGAAATATTGGAAAATGAACAAATAGAAATATTATGCTGTTTTAATAATGAAATAGTATATAGCAGTTATAATGAATGACCTATAGCTATACATACTAACATAGATATATATCTTTAATATGCCAGTGCAACCACTTGAGGGAAGTGAAGGCTTTGTTCATACTTCTGTTATAATTTTATTTTGCGACACAATGCTGTAAGGTGCAATACCAAAACCATGAACATAACTACATATGTGTATGTGTAATTCTATGTTATTTTATCATGTGTAGATTTATGTAACCAACACAGCAATCAAAATATGTAACTATTCTATCACCACAAAGATCTCTCGTGTTACTCCTTCATAGTCACACCTATCACACCCAAGTCTCTCTACTCTATCATCACTAACCGCTGGTGGCCCCTAATTTGTTCTCTGCCTCTATAATTTTGTCACTTTGCGATGTCATATAAATGGAATCACACAATAACCTTTTCAGAGGACTTTTTTTACTCAGTCTAATACCCTTGACATCCATCCAAATTGTTGCATGTATCAAACAGTTCATATCTTTTTACTGCTGAGTAGTATTACATAGTATGGATGTACCATATAATGTTTAATCATTCACCTACTGTAAGACATTTTCATTGTTTCCAGTTTGGGGCTATTACAAATAAAGCTGCTATGAAAAAACATATACAAGTTTCTATGTGGAAACAAGTTTTCATTTTTCCTAGGAGAGCAGTTGCTGGGTCATATGGTAAATATGTATTTAGATTTTTTTTTTTAAGAAATTGACAAACTATTTTCCAGAATGGTTGTATCATTTACATTCCCACTGGTAATGTATGAGAGTCCAATTTCTCCACATCCTTGCTAGCATTTGGTATTGTCACTATTTTTTATTTTAACTATTCTGACAGGTACGTACTGATATGTCATTTTTGTATTTCCCTGATGGCTAGTGATGCTGAAGAACATCTTTTCATGTGTTCATTTGACATCCATATATCCTCTCTGGTGAAATGGTTCTTCTTATCTTTTGCCCAGTCTCTAATTAGACTGTGTGCATTTTTACTACTGAGTTTTGAGAACTTTTATATATCCTAGACATAAGTCTTTTGTCAGATAATTGGTTTTCAAATATTTTCTTCCAGCATATAGTCTTTTCATTGTCTTAACAGGGTGTTTTGTAAAGCAAATATTTTAAATTTTGATAAAGTCCAATTTACAGATTTTTTCTTTCATGAATCATGTTTTTATGTCATATAAAAGAACTCTACCAAGTTTTCTCTTATAGATTTACCCCTGTGTTTTCTTCTAAAAGCTTTATAGTTTTACATTTAAATTTTTTTTTTTTTTTGAGACAGAATTTCACTCTGTTGCCTGGGCTAGAGTGCCATGGCATCAGTCTAGCTCACAGCAACCTCAAACTGCTGGGCTCAAGCGATCCTCCTGCCTCAGGCTCCTGAGTAGCTGGGACTACAGGCACACACCACCATGCCTGGCTAATTTTTTCTATTTTTACTTGTTTGGCTAATTTCTTTCTATTTATAGTAGAGATGAGATCTTGTTCTTGCTCAGGCTGGTCTCAAACTCCTGAGCTCAAGCAATCCTCCCGCCTCAGCCTCTCAGAGTGCTAGGATTAGAGGTGTGAGCCCCAGCGCCTGGCCTATAGTTTTACATTTAAATGTATGATCTAAACGGGTTCTGAACTAGAGAAAAACAGAAATTGATAGATGTTTTCATCAGAAGGCCTTCAACTACTTAGTCAAGTTAATTCCAACATTTACTGGGCATTCACTTAAAGTAATAGGCACTTAACACACAAAGTATAGGACATACAGAATAGAGAAAACACAAATATATATTTGTGTTTCATTGTTTTCAGTGTTTTGATAGAATTATACATGAGTGCACCTGACTTACCCAGGAAGAGCTTGTGAGTGTTCTTGTAGAAGATTACATCTGCTTTAAATCTTTAAGAATGGAGAATTAAGCTACTCACAGGGGAAGGCTACATCAGAAAGAGATAATGGCACTGAGTGAAGGCAAAAGGACTGTACACTGATCTCCTGCTTTAAGGAAATATAAATGGTTTAAAATTTGGAGAGCACTAAATATGGGAGATTGAGACATATTTTTAGATGTTGGCAGGGGACAGACTGTGGAAAATTTCATATGCCCAGTAAATGAGATTAAATTTTATTCTAATAGTTGGAAGTTAGTAAAGGATTTTAAGCAGGTAAATAACCTAGTTAGATTTGTGATGTCAAGTAAATTATCATGAGAGGATGATGAACTTGGACACAGCAAGACTAGTGGCAAAGACTAGTTAGCAGGTTACTGTGACAGCCCAGGTGAGACAAGATACAAGCCTATATTAAGATTTAGGTAGGCCGGGCGCGGTGGCTCACGCCTGTAATCCTAGCTCTCTGGGAGGCCGAGGCGGGCGGATCGCTCGAGCTCAGGAGTTCGAAACCAGCCTGAGCAAGAGCGAGACCCCGTCTGTACTATAAATAGAAAGCAATTAATTGG
>CAUYPO010087639.1:0-55932 GCA_963574435.1 Cheirogaleus major | reverse complement strand
TGATTAGAGATGTTGAGCATTTTTTTATATGTTTGCAGGCCATTATTCTGTCTTCTTTGGAGAAGTTTCTGTTCATTTCCATTGCCCATTTTTTAATGGGGTTGTTTGATTTTTTCTTGTTAATTCTTTTAAGTTCTAGATATATTTTTGTTATTAGGCCTTTATCAGAAGTGTATAGGGCAAATACTTTCTCCCACTCTGTGGGCTATTTTCTCTAATGATAGTTTCCTTGGCTGTGCAGAAACTTTTTAATTTGATCAGATCCCATTTGGGATTATCTTGATGCTGGGCTCTCAAGTCTTCCTGTTCTGGGCCAGGGTCGTGTTCTGACCCGTGGAAAGCAAGCAGAGCACAGTCAGGCAGGTAATGGCCCAAAGCAGTGGTGGGAGAGCCCGGACATCATTGTGTCCTCAGTGCTGTTATCTGGGCAATAGCTGTGGCACACAAAACTCTGTCAATTACTGTCCTGTGGTGGCATTCTAAATTGAAATGATTTCCTGTCCTCCAGTACACATTCAACATCAACATTATTGCAAAGATAATCTTTGAAAGGGGCTGGAAGGTAATCCATATTGACCAGCCATAGCACAATGATAGGACCACTTAGCCAGCTCATTCATGAGTCACCTATCTTACACTACCTTGTTCTGTAGTCATTAACTATAATTTGTCTTTGTAATGTTAAGTGTAAATTCCTAAAAGACAAAGCTTATGTCTCATATATCTTGGTGCTCCCAAAGCAACTAGCATAAAACCCTGACATAGCATGCACAGACTAAATGTGTATTTGTTGCCTGACATACAGAAATAATTAGAATAATATGGCTTTGTTTTGATAGAGCTGAGCTTTAATTATTTAAAAGGAAAGAGATGTTTGAAATGGTTGAGAGATAGAAAGAGAAAATTGAAAAGCAAAACTACAATTTAGTGGGCAGCACGTGCAATCAGATTGCTTTGCAAGAACAAAACCAGTGCATATGTTTTGAAAGTCAAAGAGTATAAAACAAAATCACAGAGTATAAGAAACTCCTAAGTGGAAACTCTTAACCAACCTTTGAAATTCTATATAGTGATTTTAGGAAGTACTGGAAAAGAAGAATCAACAGAAATACATGACTTTGTGCATATGGAGTGAAAATGAAAAGACTCAAAAATTGCATCCAGATTTTAGTCCTAGAAGCCTAAGACTCTGGGCCTACCAGGAATCGGACAACTGGGACCATCCTGATCCAGTGTTCAGAAGTGCTCTTGTTGTCAGGCATATTGCTGAACACAGGGAAACTCAGAGAATTAGAGGAATGAAGAAGCCTCTTCCATGTTTGAGAATCCTGATGTATTGATGAGTTATGTAAGTATCAGTCAGAAAAAAACCTCGGGAACATACAACAAGAAGCATTTATTTCTCACTCACTTGTCTGTGGATCAGCTAGGGTCACTCTGCTTCATATCTTCAGGTTAGTCAGTCAACTGTACTTTAAGACGTAGGTGTGTGAGTGTATTGGCATGGTTCTGCTTCATGTGTTGAATTCTGGGTCTCAGGCTGGAGGGTCAGTGCCTACTCTGGATATGCTCCTATTTTGGCAATGGTAGAAGAACAAGCAGGCAAGCTCAGTTGCACAAGCACATTTCAAACCTCTGCTCACAACCAATAATATTGCATTGGTCAGAGCAAGTCATATGAACAAGTCCAATGGCTGGGTGTGGAGAAATATACCCTCCTCACCATGAGGCTATGTCAAGGACACAGAAGTATAAGACTACAACAGGGAAGTAAAGAATCAGTACTAAAATTTGATTTCTCATACCAAGTTATTAAAAATGCCAGAAATTCTAGAAGCCTGTTATAAAATTTTAATGTTTTAAATGTTAATATTTAACAAATTAACACCTTTAATACACATAAAAATATCATAATGGCTTATATAAGCTCATTTGGAGATATTAAAATTCAGAATATGAGAGTTTATTTGAACGTATGATCTGGATCAAATAGGCCTCTATCTACCACCGCTCACTTCTGAGTTTGCATTCCAAATATAGCAACTTTGACACTTCAAACAGCTTAATTGTTAGCATAGTAATGCTATGAGAAAAATTTAGTAGGAAAATGTTATTAAAAATTATTGCTTTTGCGCCAGCAATGCAAACCAAATCTTAAATATACTCATTGTATTCATGACTTGTAGGTGTGTATGAAGTCTGTAGATTTGAATGTCTTATAGTGAGCTCACTTTATTTATCATATTTTCTTATGATGTGATAGATATATAAGTCATGGAGAGACACAGAATGTAATTAATGTAAGAAAAAGGACTCTTTGAGGGCAAGCACTTATCTTTCCTTTTTGTGTACCCAAAGCCTATAAAACTTCCTATAATATAAAAGCAAATTGTGGCTTACATAAAGAATGAATGAATAAATGTAGTTTTGCTTTTGTATACTTCCTGCTCACCAGGTCAAATTTTTTTTAAACAAAAGTGAATTGGACAAGCACAGTGTCAATAGTGCAATTTCCTACTGGACTAGATGCTTGTCACCAAGGGTAGAGCTGACATTACTTAGTTCTGGCCAGTCTTTAATTAGAGTCCTATTATGATATTTTAGGATATTTTGGGGGATTATAATATATGTATATTATTAATATATGTATATTTCCTTATAATTTAACCCAAATGTTTTAAGGCCTGATTAATCTGTCTATGAATTCAACAAAAAATTTTAAGGACCTAGACTGTTCCAGATAAAATTAAGGCACTTGGATACTGTAATGAAGAAAATGTCAGAGAAGATCTTTCGTTTTAGGGAGCTCCATATTTGAGGAAGAGAAAGACAAGAAATTTTCAATAAAACAATGTAATAAATATGGAAATAATTTAAAGGAATGATGCTGTAATTAAAATTAAAATAGTTTGATGTGTTGGAGTGTGGCTGGAAGTTACTTTTGATTTCACGATTATGGAAGGCAGCTTGAAAAGTTGATATATAAATTGAGACCCAAGAGAAGAGAGCCAAGTAAAAACTACAAGAAAAGCATTTCAAGCAAAGGGAGCACTTTGTGTGAAGGCCGTGAGGTGCAAATGAGCTTAAAGAATAGACAGAAGGCAGGGTGACTGGAGCATATTGGAGAGGGGAAGAGTGGAAAATGATGTGATAGAAGACCAAGAGGATTGGGAAAGAACTAGAGGGCCAAATGGAACTGTATGGCCTAGTGACCACCAGATTTGTCAATAAGCACATGTGGCTGACTTTCATTGGAAAAATATTAGTACATTAGTTGGAACAGAAACCAAGTTGAAGTGAATTGATGAGAGAAATCGAGGTGAGAGTGTGAAGAAAAAGACCCTATAACTCCCAATCAAGAAATATGACTTTAAATGAGATCAAAGATGTATGAGGTATGAGAAATTACTAGAGTAAAGTTTGGGATCTGTTGAGGATTCCTTCTTGTTATTTTTGCTTGTTTCATTGTTGCTGTTTTATATTAGATATAGCAGAGAATGTATGGTAAGAGGAATGACCTAGCCCAAAAGGAGAAATAATTGATAGACAGGGAATGATTATAGAAGGAGGGATCTTGAGAAGATCAGACAAGGTAATCAAGAGAAAGGGAAGATTTGGTCCCAAATAGAAACAAAGTCAACTTATGTATAGCAAAAAAAATAAATAAATAAAAAAAAAGACAGACAAAAAGTGTGTGAATAGTTATGTGCAGGCTGGTTCTTTGTAGAACGAATGAGGCAATTAGGGAAGTCCTATCTTACTTCAACTATTTTCCTAGTCATTGGATGTGAGAAAGGGATGCAGAGGATGAGTTAAGCAGAGGAAGGGGAAAATTGAAACCTCTTTTAGATAATGGGAAAATTAACATAGTAGGAAAATGCAATCAGGATGCTTAGAGATTATGAGTGCCTGTTTAAATACATGGCCATGAATTTAAAATAGGGCAGTCAGCAAATTTGTGTGTTTCTCTCTAGAGAAGACATTCAATGTCTTAGATTCAGGTGCTAAGGAGATGGAGACATATTTAACCAAGGAGATAGAGACTTATAGGCATTTGCCACTTGTGTTCAATAAAGAGAGAAGAGAAGTAAATGGCTTTGTAGGGAGAATCAAATAAACCATGGATATTCAGCTTCTAAAGAGGGACATGGGGATATAAACTTGATTATTGAGCATAAGAAAGTGAAAGGTCAATGCATGAGAGGTCTCTATGAGGTTGAAGAAATGCTATAGATGGTAAATTAATGTAGAGGTAGAGGATTAGGAGGAGGCAAGAAAGGAGGACAGTTAAAGGTTTTATATTTGATATAATTAATAAAGATATCCATGATAGTGTGGCTGAAGTGATGTAGAGGAGAAAAGATGAAGGAACCAAGAAAGCAAGAAGATGATCTTCTGGAAAGATCATCCATATTGCCAAAAATGTTGATTATAAATAATGGTGGAAATGTGTGTCCTTGTAATCCAGGCCACCACCTTCACTCTGCTGTGGTTCTACAGCCCTGCCTTGACTTCTAGGCAGAGATGGAGAGAATGATTTCGCCTCTCCTTTCTGAAACATCCCTGCTTTCCTTAAGCTTCTCGAGATCTTTCTGCATTCTGTGCACTGTAATGTCATTCTATACTCATTGATTTTAGAGAAGCAGACAGACCCTCTATTTTCAGGCATTTTCTTCTCTTCTTTCCTTCCGTCTTTCTCTTGTGCATGCTCTTACTCCCTGCTCCTGTTCTCCTGAATACCTGTTCTCTTCAATACCATCTTTGCCTTGAACATCAAACCATGCAAATATATATTTTGGAAGTCACTTTCCCAACTCATCTGGTTTTTGGTTAGATTCATGGAAGTTTATCAAGGGGCATGTTATTTGACCAAGATACCTAAAAAGAAGAATACTTGCCTCATTTGTCTAATGTTTTCTCCTGATTTATTGTAGATGATGATGGACAGAAATAAGTTATTGTTATGCATTATTTCTTAAAGCAACTACATAACAAATATTTTATTAGGATTTGGAATATATCCAACTATTTTTCCCAACATATTTTGCTATCCTGATAGTGATGCTTACTAAGAGGAATTGTTGGGGAGAAAGGAATGGTAAATGAGTCCAATAAGCAATAAACAACATATTTCTTAACTAATGATCAGAGCTGGATGAACCTGATTTAGTGGGAATTTTAACTCTTTATTAATTTATTTCAACTTTTAAGTGATTCATGGAAATGAGATATTTATGCAATAAGTAACACAAATGAACATCATTTTTAAATTAAATAAAATAGAATCTATTAAAAAATAATCCTCAGATATCAATGAAATATATTTTTATTATATTACACATCCAGATATTTAAAAACAATAAAATATCTGATATAAATGTAATTTATGCTATGATCTGAAAAGAAACTTATGTTCCTTAATTTTTTCTAGAACTATAATCATTATTAAATTCATATAAAATAATAAATAGAGGATATAAAAGGAGGTTGGCAACATAATTTTAATTTAATAATTCAGTGAAGCTGTGGAGAATATAAAAGCTTATGTATCTGGAAAATTATTTAACTTGATGTGTCGTTTTTTTTCCTATTTATATGTTGAGTTAATACTGTTGACATCTTCACAAGGTTATTGAAAGATATGAGTAATATAAAAATTGTAAAGTAGTTTAGAATTACAAAGTGCTATATAAATGCTTAAAGATGGCTATGCTTCTGTAAAGAAAGCCCAAATTTCTCTGTATTTCATCAATAAAAAATGAAGCACTCTAATATTACATGAGTGTTATGAGAAAGAAATCAAATCCAAATTTTCTACATAATGAAGAAATAGTTGATTTAAAATGAATGGTGACATGAAATTTACATATTTCAGCACTTACCTGACCTTTTCATATTATCTAAAATCTTTGCCTACAATAAACGGCTACTTAGTCATCTAGAAAATCAAATTTAGTTGGACCAAATACTTTGTAATAAAACTGTCCCATAAACTAAACTGTCCTCTGAAGAAACTATTCATGAAAAGAAATATAGCTATCAGTTGAAATATCATCCTTGGGGGAATAATTTTATACAGAGAATTATTTTATTGATTTTTGCAAAAACTCTTCAGTCAGTTGACCCAGTTGGTGACCCTAGCTGAGTCCTTGAATGCCAAGTCTCAGCTTCCACAACCATAAAAGCAAGGAGGATAGTAATATGTGCCTTAAACCTCAAAGGTAATTATAAGGTGATCACATATATTTATGTTTATTAATCATATTTCTTGCATGTTTACATGTAAGGAATAAGGATGCTGAAAAACTATGGTTCTTGCTTTTTTAACTTTTTTGACTTCGACTACCTTAGGAAGAGTAAAATATGCAGTTGTGCATCTACCTTACCTGCTCCTTCTTCCCAGGGGCAAAAATTCAATAATGGCAACATTTAATAAAGAAATACATTTGAATTATTCCTTATTTATTTGAAGAGAAAAGAACAAAAATAATTAATTTGTAGACAGAGATTTATGTAATAAAACATTACGACCCAGTGAGATTATTATGGTTTCATTGGTGGTATGTTGCAAATTGTGTAAACATTATACTTAGTTTTTAACTAATTTGTAGAGAGGTTTAATCACACTGAGGTTTAATCACATTCATTGGCATCCCCAAGTTCTGTTTATTCTGCCACCCTTAGCCATACTTATAAGTGCCAGACATGGATCTTTATTAACTGACCAAGGCAAATGTAAATTTTTGGTATATATCTCAGTAGCCAATATACAATTGATATATGTTTCCTGAGTAAGTCTTATTTAAAAATGTTAATTCAATATAATCAACCAATATAGGAGGATATAAAACAAAGAGAAGAATAATCCTGGGACTGTGGATGTAGAAGAAACCACCGTTAAGCTTGGTGTATGTATACATGCTTGTGTATATGTGTGGGAAATACCTAATAAATAAAATACCATATTATTTTGTTTATACAAAAATTGGACTGCATTATAGATGTTGCTGTCACTTTTTTCATTTCACTGCTCATAAAGTATCTGTTTATCTATCTATATATCTATCTATTATCTATCCGTCTACCTATTTATCTCCATGATGATCTCTCACAATTATCCTTCCCATCCAAACTTCTGCAGTGGGTATAATATGAAACAATAGAGCAGGGCATCCAGAAATGTCAATATTTAAAGTCCAGGACAAGAAATGGGTATCAGGAAAGTTTGCTAGCAGACAGCAAGACCCTAACCAACAAGGTCAATACTGTGGTCCATTGAAGAGAGCACGGTAAGAATCAGAGTAGCCCAGGTAGAAGATCTGGATTTTTTGTTTCCTAAACACAAAAAGTTGGGTAGAAACCCAATTATCAAAACTCAGGTCTGAGGTTGTAAACAAAGCAGAGCAGGGAAGAAAGACATTGAGATTCTGGAACAAGAAACAACTCTAACAAAGAAAATTTGCACTCTTCTATTTCCTCAAATATATCAAGCTTTTGCTCACTCAAAGCTTTCAAACATGCTTTTTCCTCTGTCTGAATATAATTCTTGTGCCATTTTTTGGTTGACTTTTTCATTCATTCTTTAGATACTTTCTTCAGAGGAGGGTTTCAGGACTCCATAAGGTATTAGGTTTCCCTGTCGTGCTCTATTATTAGCTAGCTTTGATACATAACAAAATATACCAAATTTAGTGGCTTACATAAGAACTATTTATTTCACTCACAATTCTATGAGTCAGTATTTTGGGCTGGGTTCAGCTGTATGGTCCTTCTGCTGGTATCAACAGGGCTCACTCACATCTCTGTTGTCAGACAGTTTCTGAAATTAACTGATGGTTGGCTTAGACCTGGGGTCGCTCCTGAATGGCCTCATTCACATATTTGGGGGTTGGCTGTTGGGAAATGGGACATTTTAATTCTCTTCTATGGCCTTTCATTTTCTAGCAGGTAACCTGATGGTGTCATGGTCATTTCAAATTCAAAAATGGCAAAAGAGCAAACCTCAATGTGCAAATATTTCATTAACTATTTTTTGCATCACTTTTACTAAAGTCCTATTGGCCAAAGTAAGGCAAATGATCCAATGATCTAGGTGAAAATTAGATTTCATCTCTTGATGGGAGGATCTGCAATGTCATATGACAGAGTATGAATACAGAAAGAGGAAGTATTTGTAACTGCTTTTATAATATAAACACATTTTCAGACTATCCTAAAATTTGTCTTCATAGCACTAATATTTATACTTATATATTTATTTGCCCAATTATTTTTTAACTCATCTGTTAGCACTACTAGACTATAAAGCTATATATATTATATGGATAGAAATCGTGTCTATTTTTCCAACATTCTAATTTAAGTGCCAAGCCCGGAGTCTAGCTGATAATAAGCCCTTTGTAATTAGTAATAGAATATATGCACGAGTGAATCAGAACTGGGGCATAAAATTAGGGTTTGAATTATAGCATTGGTAATCCAGCAATGAGTTTCGGAGTGCTGCATCAGAGATGCATTCACATTTCTTTCTTATGGTTACTTAGTTTATATAGGAGAAAAATTAATTCATTCTTGCTTAATCCATTTATGTTTTGGTTACAGTAGAATATGAGTCCTAATTGATTGGTACAGAAAATATGTAACGGTGGTTACAAATAGATCTATAAAAACTATGATGACAAACTTCATTTTGGTGACATGACTATATAGGCTTTAACACAATTGTATGGGTTGTAAATAATCATACAGATATAGCAGCAATAAAGTTAGATTTTTTTCCTAAAGTAGTTGTTATCCTTGCTTTTAAAAATACATAATTAATCTTTCTTAGGTTTTTATCACCAGACTGAAGAATGAAGTTTTTGCTGCATTAGAACAGTAGGCTTCATTTATTAGCTTACTGAGATTTTCTGATATGAAACTTCAAATCAGTTGGGTTTCAATAATTAGATTTTTATAACAGTGATTTGTTTCTCACCTCAGCATATTTTTAATAAGAAATTGATAAGTGGGTATCTCCATGATATTGGTTCAGTGTCTTTTAAAAAATTTTACTATTTCATTGATCCAATCATGTATTGATGGGCACTTGGGTTGTTTCCACATCATTGCAATTGTGAATTGTGCTGCTATAAACATTCAAGTGCAAGTTTCTTTTTTTATAAAATGTCTTTTTCAGAATAACACTAGATTATCCTGTGGCCTGCCCAGACAGAGCATCTACTCAGATGAGTGACTGGCTTACATATGCTAACACTCTGTGGCCTCAGTTGGTCCTGATGACAAATGGAATCCACATCACTCACATCACTTTAACTAACATGAGAATGGAAATCAGTTAAAATCTCATTTTTCAGCATTATTTCCTGTTGCCCTATCTGAAATATATTTTCACCATTTGAAGATGAAAAACTGCAAGATGTAGTTGTCAATATTTTCACTAGAGGCCTAATAGCTCTAAAATACAGTTAGCTTTTGCTAGTCTTAGTAAAAATATATATGTTTTTAAAATTCTCTTGAGTACTTGAGATCTTAGATTCTCCTATTCAGTTTTATTTTAAGAATCAAGTACTTTCCATAGACTAAACTGCTCTACTTACAGTTTTATAATTATTTATAAATATAAACTTGCAGTTTTATAATTATTTCATACCTCTCTTTGGATATAAATTATGACTAATCCAATTTTGTAAGTATTAAAAATGTTTTGAAAGGTCAAACTGAATTTTCAAGTTTTTCAAAACAAAATAACATCAAAATATACATTTCTGTCTGTATCTATTCAATTAATATGTTCTCTAGATGGCACTAACTTCTAATTTGCAGAATTATTGAAGGCAAAGAAAAGAGATATAAATTTAATTTTGTACAGGATTTTTAATACAATTTACATTGAATGGGAATTATATCAACCAAGAACAATAAAGATAAAAGTTTGAAATTTATATTATTTTGGCTTTTCAATTAACCAGAAAACATGCTGATACAACATAATATGGATGAACTCTCAATACTTCAGGATGCTAATAATTTAATAGAGTCTTTAGACAATCAACCAGTACCCAGTCTCTTTGCTCTGGATTTCATAAATATTTACTTGTTTATAATTCTTCAAGATTCCTTGAATAAGGGGGCTATATTTTTTTAAAAATCTACTAATGCAGGTGGGGCTTAATCTCAGTTTGGAATAAAGGAGAGCAGACAAAGAGAAGACCTCACAAGGAAGAGAATAGTCCTGGCATTTGTGGAAAACACAGTAACATTAACTATTCTAGTTAAGATAAATGGATTAGGATATTTCAATGTTTTTGCTGAGGACAAGAAAGTCAGGAAGGGGTTAGCTATGGTGCATACAGGAGGGGAGAAGATGGGAGATAGGAAAGGTATATCTTCATTCAACAAAGGGTAAGCAAAAGTAAGCCTAGTCTGGAGTCTTTGTGGGTGTGGCAAAGTGATTAAGGCCAAGAGCAGGTGGAGAGGAGATCAGATTGAGTTTAGAGAGGAAATGGGATGAGATCTTGCATGTCCTTTATGCTAACAAGGAGTCAGTGTTCTCTGTGAGCTGAGAAGTCACTAGAGAGTGCTTCCCAGTGATGTGATTTACCTACAATTTTAAAAGGAAAGTTCTAGCTGCTGGTATGAAAATATGTTCTTTAAAAGATAAAATTAGAGGAGCATGACTTAAGAAAAAAACAGGATTAGAATTATACCAGTTAAACTTTACCTCATTAATTTTTTTTTAATGTTTAGGATCAAATTTGCCTAAATATAGCTTACAAACTTCTATTTATTCTTATTTAAAAAGGCAACTAAGATTCAGGTAATTTTTACTGATTAGTATTTTTTCAAATTTAAGAATCCAATATGAGAAAGAAATATAAAAAGAAAATAGAAATTTAGGAATATTCTCTGTTAATACATTAATTTTTGTGTTTGAAATAATTAAAATACAATCAATTGAAATCTTGTAATTGATTGAGAGTATAAAGGCATTTTGAATTGATTGGTGAATAAAGCTGCTTCAAAGAGGAAGAATAGAAATAAAAGTAGAAGAATTAGAACTTTTATAGAAGCTCACTATATTACTTCTTATAGCCAGGTGATATTTTTGAGAAATTACTTTGCTGAAAGTGAAAGCAGCAAATAGAAAACAAAGTGAGATCATTTATGTCATATTCAGATAGGCATCAAAGAGTTCAAATAATTAGCTGGGAATAATGAAAAATCTATTTGGACCTGCCATAGAAATTCTAGTCAGGTTATATCTTTTTTACTTCCAAATCAGAAGATCTAAGATTTATTCACATATAATAAATTATGTAGTAGATCAAAATAATACTTTCAGCTACTAGATAAGCACAGCAAAAACATCTTATGTACATTTTCATTCTTTGCCAGTAAACAAAAAAATAGAAAAAATAAATTCTTGATATTCTAGTTATTAACCATTCCTTTCTGGAAATAGAAAATTTTTTTATGTTCAAGGGCTTTGGAATAATAAAAAAAAAGGTGCAATTTCAAACTCTTTAAAGCTGTATAGTTTTGTGCAAATTATCTAAGCCTTCTAAACCTCAGTGTTTCTATTTACACAATGATAATAATAATGATCATATCTACCACATATGATTATTATAATGATTAAATAAGGTAATGTTTTAAAGTGCTAGCATAAAGCATAAATAATAAATATTGTTTTTTCTAGTTGGTTTGTTTATTATAAATATTGAAAGAAGAACATCAGAACAAAATGGTAATCTAAAAATTATGTCACACTTTTGGTCCTGTAAAGTTTTATTTAGGTTTTTGTAAAGGTCTAAGCATTTCATTTTATATTCTCTAACTTTAAAAGATTTTTAATCAGAATTCTATGTTCTTGCCACAAAAATCCACATATTTTAAGGCACTATGATTCAAAATTGTCATAAAATCAAAAAATTACATTACTTATTTAAATATTAAAACAATGGCAGGAATTGCTTATTTGTATATTTGCTTCTTCTGTGTTTTATTAGGTTAGGAATATCACCGAAACTCTATAACAACAAAACTTATGGAAAACAGTAGCTTTTCACATCTGTCATTTTCATTATATTAAAAAGGGAAGCATGTTAGGGCCAACAGATGATACAACTTTTTCCATTCTTTGTCCTTTCCACTTTTGTCCTCTTTCTCTAGAGAAAGAACCATATGTAGGCACTCATGTTCCTTCAATTATAGCACAAATATACAATCTAGGCTCACATGTTATACCCAGTGGTCTTGTCTCTCTAGCCTTAATCTAAAAATCTTCAGTCTTTCCTTGAGTTTCATGCTCTTAACACATTTTTTAAGATTACAGAGCAGTAATATTATAGAATGTCAATCATTAGACACAGGTTATACATGGACTACTACTAAAACGATGCTTCTTACTGCATCTTAACAGGTGTCACTGGATATTGACTTGACCGGTTATTGGTAATATTAAATTTTATAATTTGATTATGTTGATGCCTGAATATTTTCTTCACTATGAGGTTCTATTTATTTTTTTAATTACAAAGCTTATCCTTTGTAATTAAAAAATAATTTGGATAGAGATGCTTTGTGATTGCATAAATATTATATTTCTCATTCTTTTTTAGCACCCATTAGTGTTTTTTGCCTAAATTAATTATTGTTATGAAGATTGCCGAAAGGTTTTTCCCGATTACATCATTCTTTCTACATGTATTTTGCTAAAAAGTCAAAAGAACTTTAGTTTATCCCCCTTTTTTATTTATATATTTATGTATACCAGCATGGACTTATAATTATTTGTTTTTCTCAATAGATTGTAATCTTTTCTTATCATTATTCATTCTGATGCTAAAATTGTCCCAAATTTTGCCAGTGAAAAGCCCTTCAGGGTAGATTGATTGTTTTCTGTGTTTTTGTGGCATTTATCATTCATTGAGCACTTCCTTATCTTAATCATAACAAAATTGTTCAGGCTTATCCTACACTTTTTCTACCCCAGCCCTGGAATTACCCAGTTTTCCAAGGAACCCTGATTCTTTTTGAGGAGAGTATATTCAGAAACCCGTATCTGAGCACTAGATGTGCTCATTGCTATAAATGTCTTACTGCTCTCATGCTAGCATGCTCATTTGTACCTACTTATTTCTATATCTATCTGTATGTGTATTGTAAAACATGACTTCATACTAGTACTTCCAAGTGTAATCCAATACCACAAAATTCATTCCTGATTTCTCCCTTTTTTATATTTGTACCTCCCTTCTCCATCAGTAAGATACCTGGATTCCATTATCCTCAATATATTTAATTATATGCTCAGTCTCTTGTATTTAGCCAATCTCCTGACCATGTCAGGCTGGCCTTTCCACACAGCTTAAGAAGCCATTCTCTGTGGGTCGCCACTGCTGGCTGCTCCTATACTGCCTTGTTTGCCACTCTGAAGCCATCCTTATGTAGACTAATTATACAGGCTGCCTCTGGGGTTCTCCTATCTCTGCTCTAAAGCTTTTACTGCCTGGATCAGGCATGCTCAAAGACTCTTAGGTTGAATTGAGAAGGAAAGGAGAGAGGGAGAAAGAAAAAAGGAAGGAAGAAAGAAGGAAGGAAGGAAGGAAGGAAGGAAGGAAGGAAGGAAGGAAGGAAGGAAGGAAGGAAGGAACTGACAAAAGAAGAAAATGACAAAGGGAGGTAAAAGGAAACGGTAACGTGATAATTATAGGTTAGTTTATCAATTATAAACAAGTATAAAAATCAAAGAAAATATAAGCATTATTTATTTTATAACTTATTTATAATAGTTAAAATCATTTAAATTTTCTTTAAGTGTACAGCTCAATATTATTAGCACATTAAAAATAAAATTTGTTTTATTTATGTTTAACTATAATCTGCAGATGGTCAAAAATATTCATTTTATTTTTAGTCTATAAAAGTTGCACCTTTTATAGTGGTAGTAAATTAAGAATTGATCATGGAAGTGATTCTTTTTTTTAAGAAATGAGAAACAAAAAGTATTCATTTTACTTAACAGCATGATCCCTCTTATCCTGAGCTGGGTTTTGCAGCCATAATTGATGGGGAATTGATAAAACCTCAATGTGTTATTCCTATAGATACCCTGGGTAATAAAGGATTGAAATCATCACACTTAAGTGGCATTTACAACTATGTCAAAGATAGCTTCTCTGAATATGTCTTTGGTTGGCATTTTCTTGTTTTGAAAAATGTTGTCCTGCTCTGACCTGATTTTGTATGCTGATTTATATTTAGAAGAGAAACCAAGCTGAACTTGTGCTAGCCCAACTCCCTTGCTCCGGAATGTTCTCCAAATTTAACCATGCTGTAGCCATGATCTCATGCCTCATCTTACCTGTGTAATTTATACTGTCAGGGCTCTAAATATCACTTGATTTTATGAACTTATCACTTTATGTAAAGACACCTGATGTCTTATGTAATATAAATGTGATTTTCTGGAACCTGTTTTAATAATGAGAATATAATGATGGTTTATATAAATGTGATTTTCTGAAATCTATTTTAATGATGAACAAAATATAATCTATAATCTAGAGCAAAATATAATTAAAGACTAACAAGACTCTTCCTCCAGGTCTTTGTTTCAAGTCCTTTCACCGTGTGAGTCGTTTCCCTTGAGGATTTTCTTTTTGTCCCTCTTAAAACATGCTACGTAGTAATTCTGCAAATTTGAGTGAAAACTGCAGACTTTAAATTTAGAAAAGAAGAAAGGAGAAACTAGAGGTAAGAAGAAGGAGTATGGGCAAGAAGCTAGAAGAGAGTTTGAAGAGAAATCTGAATATTGATAAGTTTTGGTAAGAATGATGTACATTATTATGTTTATTTTCTGAAATATTTATCTGTTAAGTATAATAACTATATTTCTTATCCAACTATTCAGAGACAAAATGTTAGAGATATCTGTTTAATACATACAAGACTACTCAAATTGTTCCTAACTATTAATAATTGGCTTAAATGCATTTCTAAAATGTGTAAGTATATATTTGACTCCATTGGCATTTACTTCAATAAAAGACTTCCAGAAATCCAGGTGTATCAACCATTCAACTAAATTTGTAGTTCTGAAAGAGCTGTTGAGTTTTAAAATAGGTTTTCTTCTATTATTCCTAAGAAATTTATAATTTTTCCATTGACTATTTCACCATTTATCTATCTTGTAGAGGTGAAATCTCTGCAGACTAAAAGCTTTTAGTAAACAGCAGGAAAAGTCTCACCACGGCTCTGCTGCTATTGGAGCAAGACCTGAATAGGCTTACCTTTCAAGATTCAGTTAGAAATCCACAATCACAAAGTACATTCATTATAGGTAATCAGTGTGTCCTTTGCTGCCACTATGCATTGCCTGTTCAATCAGAACATTGGTTGATAGCAATAGGCAGAAAAGCTACCCAGGCTTAAGCTGATAGCAAGAAAATGAAATGAAGTGCTTGTGGCAATTACCAGAATAAACCAGGATTAGGAAAAAAAATACTGTTAGAATGAAAAGATAAATAATCCCCTGATTTGAAATACCCAGACAATTAAAGCTAAAATTATAAGTGGTTTTTTGTTTGTTCATTTTACTTTTCCTCTGAAATGTACAGAATATAGTTGTAATATTCAAGGTCACTATATTAGTGAAGATGTATATTTGTATAAGAATTTGATAAAAAATAAAATGTTTTGTGCTGCATTTGAGATTGAAGGAATTTTAAAATGATCAAATGGTGAACAATATTCTATATGTAAGAGCATGATAGTAGTAAAAAAGAAAGAAGATCATTATAAAATAGTCTGCGTTCACCACATCACAGGGCAATAACATGAAGTAGAGCCAAGTCCTCAAAAGTTAAAGCAAGGAAACCTGAATTCTAATTTTCGATCTGGCATTTGCTAAACTTATATAATCACTGACAAATCATGAGCCCTCTTACAATCCTGGTTTTCACATCTTGAAAATGGGAATTAAAAATAACTTCTCCCCTAATGCCTCATACATTGTTGTGAAGATTGAATTTTTAAAAGTGGGTAAAAGAGGCTAATAAATTATAAAGTTCTACATACATTATTGCAATTAGTCAATGGTAACTCTAAGATATTTAACACATTGTCTGCCACACTAGAAAAAAAATTTTTTCCTTGGGACCATGGTGTTTTATTAAAAATATAGAATAAAAACTTTCAAAACAAAATGATCCTTTCTAATTTAATAAAAAATTGTTATTTTTTATTGTTTTCTGTGTGTGAGTTATATGTAATTAAGTTGTCAATATTAATTGTAACAATAAGAACATCAACAAGTAAGATTTTCCTGAACTAACCACAGAGTTTTGCCCAGTGGCCACCAATCACATAACATGTATGCTACAGCATGACAGTGTGAGTTGCCTGCACACCACATGGCTCCCAAGGCAAAGAGACGTGTGAGTTATATGTGCTTCATGAGGCCCCAGGCTTAAAACTAGCATGAGTTAAATACAACTCACATGGCAGTTAATGTGTTAATCCTGAGATTTTACAAATCTATTAAGCATAAACCCTTTCTTTTATATCATCTTTATTATTCTCAGTGGAATTCATAGAGCAAATAACTTACTTACATACACAATTATGACATTGCAATTACCTAACCATAATATAAAGATTAAATAAAAGAAATAATTTATAATCAAATAATATATATTTCAGTATGTAAATGTTAGGACACAACATTTCTAGAAGACATAACAAATGATTCATACAGTGCAACTATATGTAGAATTACTGAGAAACTTATAGCTACAAATGCAACTGACCCAGTGAGTTTGTATAGGCTATTCCAAAACCACAGGAAGTGCTGTTTGCATTAATGTGACTCTATGAAAAGGTGAAAGATTCTTGTATATTTCTGAACAAAGAAAATATATCCTTCTCACTATTTGCAGGTTTGCAGCATTCCTTGAAAATTCCAATTTCATCAAATGGTACAAAAATAAGTTAAATTTATTGATAATATGGAGTAAATCTCTAGACTAAAATGGTTGTAAACAGGCTTTCATTACATGAAAATCTGGTGGGTCATTAAAAATTTGTGCAGAGTATAATTCTGTATTGTGTAGGCCTGTTGTAAGTATTGCAAATATTGTCCAGTATCTCTGCCATCACCCAGTGACAGCCGATATTATGCGTTGAGCAATTTAGATAACCAAAAACATACACTTTGCAAATATCTTCTTAGGATATAACGAGCACCATTGAAAAACATTAGTCTTTAGACCAGTAATATCCAAGTTATTTTTTTCCCAGTAGTAAGTAAGCCTGATTTATAGAAATCTATCATATTTTAATAATGACAGATGGTTAATTTTACTCCATATTTGATTGAAATGCCACTCAAAAGCATGTGGAAACTTTGTTCAATATTATTTTAATTTTTGTCCATCAATCTCCAGATTCAATTTGTCATACACACAATCCATTAACTTTCTCAAATCCTTTCTGTGTAGTTACTGTATGTTCTATGTCAGTAAATGGGTTTCCCCTAACTCTGCATTCTTTTGTATCCCTGTTTCTAATCAACATCTGCTAATTCAACATCTTTACTACTGTCTACATTAGAAATATTCTCTCCATGTACATTTAGACTACACATATTCAGGTTCTCACCATTCTTCACATGAATTTTTGCAATAGTTTCTTCCATAAATCGTGATTGCTTTAAGTATTAGTCTGAGAATATTATTGTCTTGGTTAAACTTTTCCAGTTTCAAAATAGAGTTATTTATACTGCTAGGCACTCAAGACACTCCAAAATCAGGTGTTTTGTCCACAACACCAATTTCATCATTTATAGATTTCTTAGTAGGTTTTCTCTTGCATCCTAATTCTTTTTGACAGGAAAATAATAAAAAAATATAGTTTTTTTTATACCCTAGGTTGATTTATACTTCTGTGCCTTTATTCACAATGCTTGTTCTATGTGGAAATAGCTGCCCTCAACCTCATTTCTACTGTATCCCAGATTTGCCTTCAATGATGATTAAATCATCTTATACAGAATAGCTATTTCAGTCCCTTCAGGTTGCTATGAAGAAAATCATAGACTGTGTGGCTTATAAACAACAGAAATTTATGTATTACAACTCTGGATGCTCAAAAGTCCAAAAGCAAGGCAGATTCAGTGTCTTGGGAGGGTCCATGTTCTAGTTCACAGATGGACAACTTTTCAGTGTCCTCACATAGCTGAAAAGATGAGGCAATTCTCTGGGGCCTCTTTTATAAGATCACTAATCTCATTCATGAAGGCTCAACCTTCATGACTTAATCACCTGTGAATGGCCCCACCTCCAATTACTATCACAGTGGGGATTGGGTTTCAACATATAAATTTTAGGGGGAAACAATGATTCAGTCTATAGTAGTGCCTCAGGAGTCACATTCTCTAATTTTCTCAAGCAGATTTTTATACTTGAATCTTACTCTTTACAAATTAGCTAGTATAATAACACTTCTTATGAGTAATTGAAGTACAGGCATACATTACAAATATTGCAGGTTTGGTTCCAGACTAATGCAATAAAGTGAATATTGCAATAAAGCAAGTCACACAAAGTTTTTGGTTTCCCAGGGCATATAAAAGTTATGTTTACACTGTACTATAGTCTATTAAGTGAAAAATAGCATATCTAAAAAAAACAAGGTATTTACCTAAATTTAAAAATATTTTATTGGTAAAAACCATCTGAGCCTTCAGCAAGTCATAGTCTTTTTACTGGTATAAAGTCTTGCCTAGAAGTTGATGGCTGCTCACTGATCAGAGTGATGTTTCCTAAAGGTTGGGGTGGCCATAGCAATTTCTTAAAATAAGACAATAATAAAATTTTCTGCATCAATTGACTCTTTCACAAAAGATTGCTCTATAGTATGATGTAGTTAGCATTTTGTCCACAGTAGACATTCTTTCAAAATTGGAGTCAATATGAAAAAATGCTCAACATCTCTAATCATCAGAGAAATGCAAATCAAAACTACAATGAGATATTACTTATCTCCAATGAGAATACACTCATACACTGCTGGTGGGACTGCAAACTAGTACAACCTCTGTGGAAACTAATATGGAGATACCTCAAAGAGCTACAAGTAGAACTACCATTTGATCCAGCTATCCCATTACTGGGCATCTACCCAAAAGAACAAAAGACATTCTACAAAAAAGACATCTGTACTTGAATGTTTATAGCAGCACAATTTACAATTGCAAAGATCTGCAAACAACCTAAGTGCCCAGCAATACATGAGTGGATTAATAAAATTTGGTATATGTATACCATGGAGTTCTACTCAGCCACAAAAAATAATGGTGACATAGCACCTCTTGTATTATGCTGGATAGAGCTGGAACCCATGCTACTAAGTGAAGTATCACAAGAATGGAAAACCAAACACCACATGTACTCACCATCAAATTGGTTTTAACTGATCAACACTTAAGAGAACATATGGTAATAAGATTCATCAGATGGGACAGGGGAGGAGGGGATGGGTATATATATACATACCTACTGGGTGCAGTGCACACCGTCTGGGGGATGGACATGCTTGAAGCTCTGACTTGGGTGGGGCAAAGGCAATATATGTAACCTAAACATCTGTACTCCCATAATATGCTAAAATAAAAAAAATAAAAAAACAAAACAAAATTGGAGTCAATCTTCTGGAACCTTGCCACTGCTTACCAACTAAGATTATATAACAATCTAAATTCTTTGTTGTCATTTCAGCAATGTTCACAGCATCATCGGCAAGAGTACATTTCATCTCAAATAACCACTTTCTTTGCTTATCCATAAAAAGCAATTTCTCATCCACTGAAGTTATATCATCAGATTCCAGCGATTCAGACACATCTTCAGGCTCCACTAGTTTTCTTGCCATTTCTACCACATCTGCAGTTACCTCCTCCACTGAAGTCTTGAACCTCTCAAAGTTATCAATGAGGGTTGGAATAATAGACTTCTTCCAAACTCCAGTTGCTGTTGGTTTTATGACACCTTCCCATGAAGCATGCATGTTCTTAATGACATCTAGAATGGAAAATCCTTTATAGAGGGTTTTCAATTTACTTTGTCCAGATCCTTCCAAGGAATCACTCTATACAGCAGCTATAGCTCTACAAAATGTATTTCTATAAATAATAAGTCTTCAAAGTTGAAATTACTCTTTGATCCATAGATTGGAAAATAGACATTGTATTGGAAGGCATAAAAAATTAATCTCCTTGTAAATTTCCATCAGAGCTCTTGGGCGAATAGGTATATTGTCAATGAACAGAAGGTCTCACGATAGGCTTAAAATATTCAGTAAACCATTCTGTAAATGCATGTGCTATCACTTAGGCTTTGTCATCCCATTGATAAAGCACAGGCAGAGTAGATTTACTATAATTCTTAAGGATCCTAGGATTTTTGGAATGGTAAATGAGCATTGGCTTCAACTTAACATTACTAGCTGCATTCGCCCCTAACAAGAGTTACCCTGTCCTTTGAAGCTCTGAGGCCAGGCATTGACTTCTCGCTAGCCATGAATTGCCTACATAGCCTACATAGCATCTTCTAAAAGAAGGTTGTTTCTTTTACTTGAAAGTATATTCTTTAGTGTTGCCACCTTCATCAGTTATCTTAGCTTCCACTCTGGATAACTTGCTGCACCTTCTGCATCAGTACTTCTTACTTCACCACGCACTTTTGTGTTATAGAGTCACTCTTTTAACTTCAAACTTTTCTTCTGAATCTCCATAATCTCTCTCAACTTTCATATAGTTGAGGAGGGTTAGGGCTTTGCTCTTGATTAGGTTTTGGTTTAAGGAAATCTTATCACTGGTTTGATCTTCTATCCAGACCACTAAAACTTTCTACAGAACAGCAATAAGGCTATTTCACTTTCTTATTATTCAAGCATTTTCTGGACTAGCACTTTTAATTTCCTTTAATAACTTTTTATTTGCATTCAAAACTTGGCTTACTGTTTGGTACAAGAATTCTAGTTTTCAGCCTATCTCAGTTTTCAACATGTCTTCCTCACTAAATGTAATCATTTCCACTTTTTGATTTATAGTGAGAGTTATATGACTCAGTTCCACACTTAGAGGACTTTGTAGAGTTATTAACTGGCCTAATTTCCATATTTTTGTGTCTCAGGGAATAGAAAGGCCTGAGGAGAGGGAGAGCGATGGGGCAAAGGCTGGCTGGTAGAGCAGACAGAACACACACAACATTTATCAATTGAGTTTGCTATCTTGTTGATAAATTTCTATCTTTTGGGGTGGTTTGTGGTGCTCCAAAACAATTGAGAGTAACATCAAAGCTCTCTCATCATAGATCACCATAACAGATATAATAATAATTAAAATCTGAAATAGTGCAAGAATTACCAAAACGTATAGAGACACGAAGTGAGCACATGTTGTTGGCAAAATAGAGCCAACAGACTTCCTCCATGCAGGGTTGTCCCAAACCTTCAGTGTTTAAAAAATGTAATACTTGTGAAGTACAATAAAATGAGGTATGCTTATACATTTTTTACAAGTGAATTTCCCCTTTTTGATTTAAGTTGTTAAGGTGTGACCAATGATTATTTCTTATTCATCTGAATCAATTATTTCTTACTTATCTGAACTAAATATAAATTAATAAATAGTTATGAAAATATATAAATGAATTTAAACTGGTATTATATAAGTTGTTGTGCCTTAAGAACTAATTAGAAAATGTATTTGTTTTTTTTCTTTCCTACTAAAAACTCAAGTGAGATTCATTAAGAAGCCAGACTGGTTTACAGAGTATGTGCAACATTTCCAGGGTTCAGAATTTGACTGATGTTAGTTGAATAATATTAACATTTCTTAAGAGTGATCTGCCAGGACTAAAATCTCTAAAGAGCCAAAATCAGGTGACTTTTCAATAAAATTTGTGACTTATGCCTTTTTAAATACCTTATGTCCTACATTTTTCTGCCTAATCTCATTAAGCCATGCTTTAGTAGTTTAGTGAAAACCTTTTTTTTTCTTTTTGGCTTTTAAAAAAAGCATCTAAATAATTATTGTCTGTAGATACAGCCTCAGAGAAGGCAGGCCAATATATTTCTGATACAAAAAATTATCTTTGTATTATAGTTACTGGTAGATAAAATGAGGTTTCAGGGTTTGCCAAAAGCACTATGAAGGGTGGTGAGTCCATCAAGTCAAGACTTCCTTGTCAGTGAATTAAATTCAGATTTCAGTTTATTAACTTAATATCCATGATGATAAATTATGGACACCAGAGAACTATTTTAGCTGCAGTTTGTAACTGTATCAGATACATTACATATTCATTAAAAGTAATTACATTTTTTTATAAATTTGAAATTAACTCATATAGAGACAGAAAGAGGGTATTCCCTTTCCTCCCCATCCTAAAGGGTCATGATACACACACCTGTAACAAAAGTCTGATTCCAAAGAGAAAATCATAACAAATTTATTGGGTGCACACATGCACAGAAGTCATACAAAATATGAAAACTCAAAGAAAGAGTCAGATGGTTGACACTTAAATACCCTCTTCATTGGGGAAAGGAGTGGGCAGGAAGCTGTAAATGAATGGACATGAAGACCAAAAAATGACTTGTAAATGATTCTGTCTGGGAATCGAGAGGGACCTGAGAGCAGATAATAGTTTGAGATGAATTTTCTCTGAGTTCTAGGTGTGATGTTTAATTTTCAGTCTCTTTCTCTTTGATATGAGTTTTAATCTTCTCTGGTTAATAAAATTTCAAGGAAGGGATCAAAGACAGTTGTGTTTCTCTTTGAAGGTCTCGTTTCTAGGTAAATAAAGGAACTTGAGAGAACAGCCTTGTCCTGTGCTTTGGAAGAGATGGAGGTTTGAGAGACTTGGTGGGGCATGGGGTCAGAGAGAACGTGGGCTGCTTTTTAGTTCAATGTGTCAAAGCGCCATATTTGGGGGTATTGTTTTCTGAGTCCCAACATTTGATAGACTGTCATCAAATCAGAATGACAGAATAATGAGATCAGTCTTTATTATAAGGTTTCTTGAATTCAGACTGATTTTCAAATTCTCCATTAGGGAATTAGGCCTTTGAAATGGGCAAAAACATGTCAGTCTTATTTGCTTGGACATATTTGTTTAATTACATCCTAGATTATTGAATTATATATATATATTTATTTATTCAGATTACCACCCATATTATTGAATTATATATGTTTTAATATATATGATATATTATATATTTATTTACATGCATATATTTATTATATAATACATATTTATATACCATACACAGATATTGTATCTTATACATTTATATAATGATGTATGCTTATGCAATATCTATCTATCTATAATTTTTTAGGATTCTCTGAAACTACCAAGTTTATTGCTTCTGAATGCTGTACATATCATGTTAAAGATATTTAATCCTTGAATATGCTTATATTGAAAACTTTGTTAGGTTGGAGATCTTCTCTATTTTGCTCACCTTTGAATTCTCAATGCCTTCAGTATAATAAATGCCTGACAAATATCTATCAAATGATAGATGAATCAACATGGATAACTTTGTGGGACTTGGGAGAGAAAGATTAATAATTTGCTTATTATTTTACTTAGACATACTGCTGGTTGAATTTTAAAAAAATGGTACATGTACTAATTTAATAATTATAACTATTATGAAAAAGAGGAGGAAGAGTGGGAGGCAGAAGAAGAGAAAAAAATAAGAAGGAGGAGAAAGGGCAGATAAGGAGAAGCAGAGTGAAAATGGAGGGTATAAGGATGGAATGGACTTGAAAAGAGAAGGGAATAGAAAATATAAAACACAAAGGAAATAGGCTTGACTTGAATGGTGATCACCTGAGAGTTCACGCTATAACTATTCATTAAATTATATATATATATGTGTTGAAAAATAGAAACAGAAAGTATAAAAGACAAGGGAAAAATGAGAGAATTGGGGAAAGATGATCTAGTCAATAAATAGAGTTATAATAATTAGCTGTCCATATTGGAAATAAAATTAGGCTGCTTTTTCACACTTCATACACAAAACATAAATTCCAGATTGATTAAAGATCTAAATGACTAAAAAGAAACTTTCAAACATTTAAACACACCTATAGAAGGATATTTTATAGACTTGAAGTAGGAAAACTTCTTTTAAATGCACATACACATTCATAAGAAACAACAAATTATTTCATTAAAGTCAAACAAAAAATTAAAATCTCCATATAACAAAACATCATTAAAAATTGAAAATACAAGGGACAGACTAAGAAAACATATATGCAACATATGTAATAGCCAATAAATTTAGATCATTGATTAGCTCTAATACCTTTGCATCGATATGAAAAATAATGGTAAAAATGTACAGAAGGAAACAGGTAAGTTATAGAAGAGAAGAAAAAAAGAATGTCAAATAATGATATAAAAAGATTATATTACCAGCACTCAGAAAAACGCAAATGAAGAGAACATTAATTAGGTACTATTTCACTTCCTCAATGTTGAAAAAGGTGGAAGTCTGATCATACCAAATATAGTAAGGATATAGAATAACTAGAACTGCTCTTGGAAGTATTAATTAAAAAGCAATCTGTCAGTATCGAGTAAAACTCATATGCATGCTGCAGCATAACAATTCCACTTCTAGGTATATGCCCATGGAAATTCTTGCTTATGTGTCTGTGAGCAAGTGCACATGCACAAGATATTTAATAAAGCATTTTAATAATAAAAGTTGAAAATGACCTTAATATCTATCAATAGAGGAAAGAATAAATGTAATGTAACAGAGTTCTTTTCTAAATCAAAATATATGAGTTAAACTTATGTGCTACACGTAGAGAAATCTCAAAACACATAATATTGATAGAAAAAGTAGTTGCAGAGGATGTATAGGTATATAAATATATGTATGTACGTAAAAATCACATGAAAGATACACAAGTATATGTATAGAATAAATATAGAAACACATAAATGGGATATATAAAAATTGTAATAGAAGTTATCTTGTGGTCAGAAGTACAAAAGGAATTTCAATTTTATTGGTAATCTTTTTCTTATTTGCTCAAAGGGATTGATAATATCAAATTTTAATAGGATACAAATGTTGTCATTGTTATTAGTGGTAGGTATAAGAATGCTTATTGGGTAGGTTTTTTTTAATTAAAGCTGTTTTTAAAAGAAAAAACATATTTTCCCCAAGACTACAATGCTAGTAAAAATGGTAGAATTACAATCCATAACAAGATTTTTCTGATTCTAAAATCTGTGGTTATATTATACAATTCTGTCTCAAACTAGGTTTTTTTTTTTTTTTTGCTACTTTGCAACCAAAAATACGTTAAAATGCTCAATGGAGTGTGTCCTATTTTTTGTGTTTTTTTTTTTTCTTGCAGTTTCCCTCAGTCTTTAGGTGTGAAAGCTGACATTTTCCAAGTGCTTCAATTTGGGCATCCGTTTTAGCAGATAGAAACAAATGCATGACTGTATTTTTTGAAAACTTCAATGAAGAAGTTGAGGCCTTCTTCATTGCTTCTACTCAGAAGAGTTTTTACTTACATGATTTCATTACATAATGATTCTTATTAATAGAAATATCCAAGCATTTATGGACTCAATGTGCCTTGTATGCAATCCGATATCAACATTACCCCCTGTAATCCTCTCAGTAACTGTGTATTTTAAAGCCCTAGTCTGTTTATTGTTACCTAATATATATTCTCTACTTCTTCCTCTTAGAAAAAAAAGCCCTCCAGGTTTTAACTGGGCACAAGACCTTTCAGCTGGAGATGCTCTCTCTCAGGCTCCCTTGGAGCCATGTTGACCTGGGAACCAAGGCAGGAGAGTTGCTTGCACACTGTGTACCACATCCTCAACATGGAAACAGCATATTCTCGTTGTTCTTTCACTTTCCGGTAGCTGGAAATGATGATCACAGGTCTTGATTCCAGAGACAGAATCCATGTCTTGAGGATTACAAAGCCACCTTGTCTTCCCTAGACTGCTCAAGTCTGGACTGTTTTCATGAGAAATAATAAACTTCTTGCTTATTTAAATCATTGTGTATTTGCATCTTTTTGTGATAGCAGGCCAAGTTGAGCTTTTCTTTAAACTAATCAATATTAATGCTTATGTATCATAGAAGAGTAAACTGATACTTAGAGAAATTAAAAACCTTGCCCATGATCAAATAGGAAGTGGCAAAGTGACCTGTAAAGTGGTTTCTGACTCCAAAGCCTGTGTTCTTTACACCTCACTCCCAGGCAGAGAAAGTCTAAACCAAGGGCATAAATTCTCAACTGTAGTTGTAAAGGACAGTCTCAAAGTGATTGCTGATTAAAACCTAGAGTGCATGGAGACTCTAATTAGGAAATATTTGGTTATTTTATATTTGTTTTAAAAGGTCTCAGACATTATTCTAGGAACAACTCTTGGGGCATGTTTGGTGATTTAATCTGCTTTGTAGGTGATGAGGAGATTACAAAATATGCTTCGCAGTCATTCCACCACATCCACACTGACAGAAATGTAAAATATTTTTTTACCCTGATGGGAAGTTAGTTCTTAGAAGTCATAGTTAAATTTTCTCTTTCTCAGCCAATATCACGTAAAGTATTACCAGTGTATTAGGGAAGAGACTGATAGAATCAGTTTAATTTTCTCAGTGGCCTAATGAGGAAAGTCTCAGTGAAAAAGTTCACTAGTTAATATCCCAAGCAACACTGACTGTAAAATTTTTCCACATGGAAGTAGAAATATAATGAATCTAGGTCAAGAAGAGTTATTTGGTTACTATGCAGTGACTTGGAACCAAGGCAGCAATTCTCTCAATCTGAAAAGAAAAAGGATTTTGCGCTTGCAGCTGATTCAATTAAAATAAAACACACGAAAATATTAAATTCTCTTTTCCTTGGTGCCAGAGTTGCAGGAAGTCTAAGGAGATACTTAACCTGAGCAATATTTCAGTCATAAAAACTAATCTTCTTTGTTAGTGCAGTGTTCAGGGAAAAATTCAAACCCACCAAGTACGTTAGCATGGCCCAGATGCACGGCAGATTCAAGGAGTGCAATGCAAACAGGAGTTTTCATTAGAAGGAGATCTCCTTAGTGTCAGAAAGACTTTCATTGATAAAGACAAAATATTTTAGAGGAAACTGGACTGTTAAGAAGGAAAATTGAATACTTCTGTTTGCCAAGAAATGTATTTACAAAGATGCTGAGCAAAATAAAAATTAATGTTAAAATTTTACTCCCTTTTATGAAAATCACATCTGCATAATATGTGTATGTATAATAGGTGTGTGTATATTTACATCTGTACATATATATATACACATATAAATACACACACATTTAAGAGAATTGGAGTTAGTTGGGAATATGGGAACTTTCAGATAATAAATTCACTATATGTTTTAATAAATGTGCTTTGGTATTAATAGAATTCTGAATATTTATATAAATTATAATTTTGAGATTGAGAATAACTAACAGAAAAAGAAGAACTGTGAACTGTTTTAACAGCTTTATTAAGGTATAATTGAAATAAAACTAACTGCACATATTTAAAATGTGCAATATAAGATGTGATGTACATATGAACCTGTGAAACCATCAGGACAATAGAAATATTGAACATACCCATAATCCCAAAATCTTAATCCCATTAGTGTCTTTCATTTCTGCCTCTACCTACCCTAGCCCTCAGACAGCCACTGGTTTATTATCTATCTATATAAATTATATTTTCTATAATTTTACTTTTAATGGAATTATTGATTTTATGTTGTTATTGTTGTTTGGAACCAGGCTTTTCTCCCTTAGCTTATTTTTTTGAGATAAATCCATAATGTTGCATGTTTTCAATGGTCTATTCCTCTTTATTGCTGAGCTATGGGCATATCACAATTTGTCTATTTACCTTTTATAAACATGTAGATTAATCTCAGTTTCTGGCTATTACACATAAAGTTGCCATGAACATCCAACACGTCTTTGTTGTAGACATACATTTTGGTTTCTTTTGCATAACTACCTAGGTGTAGAATAGCTGGGTCATATTCTAAGTATATGTTTAACTTTTTAAGAGATTTCCAAACCACTTTACAAAACAAATTGCTCCATTTACAGTACCACCAGCAGTGTATAAGAGTTTCAGTTGGGTCAGATGGTGTGGCTCATGCCTATAATCCAAGCACTTTGGGAGGCCGAGGCAGGACAATTTGAGGCCAAGAGTTGGAGACCAGAGTGGGCTGCATAGTTAGACCCTATTTCTACTTAAAAAAATAAATAACTGGGTATGGAGGCACACTTCTGTAGTCCTAGCTACTCGGGAGGCTGAGGCAGGAGGATGGCTTGAGCTTGGGAGTAGAAGATTGCAGTGAGCTGGGATTGTGCCACTTCACTCCAGCCTGCATCCTGGGTGACAGATTAGGATTTTTTTTTTTAATTTTTAAGCATTCTAATACATGGGTAGTGGGATCTCATTGTGGTTTTTGTTTATTTATTTATTGCATTTCCCTAATTAATAATGATGTTGAGCAGCTTCTCATGATTTTTGTTTCCTGCTCATATATCTTCTTTCATAAAATGTTCTTCAAAAAAACCATTTTTAATTTGGTTGTATATTTTATTATTATTGAGTTTTGAGGACACCTATATCCTGAATACAAAAACTTTATCAGATAAATGATTAGAAAATATTGTATCCCAGTCTGGAGCTTGTCTTTTCATTTTCTTAAGAGAATCTTTCAGAAAGCAGAAATTCTTAATTTTGGTAGAGTCTGATTTATCAATATTTTCATAGAATGTGCTTTTAGTGTTTTATTTAAAAAATTCTTTGCCTAATTTGAAGTCACAGTAATTTTTCTTCCACATTTTCATCTAGAAGTTTTATAACTTCAGGTTTTCTATGTAGATTTATTATTCATTTTGAGTTAATTTTTGTATGTTGTGTGAGTTATAGAAGTCATTGTTTTGGCAGATGCGTATCAATTGTTCCAGCACTATTTGTTCAAGATGCTATACATTCTCCACTGCATTGCTTTTGCACAAAAATTAATTGATCATACATGTGTGGATCTGCTTCTAGATTTTCTATTCCAGAATTGTTTATCCATCTTTATACCAGTAGCATATGGACTTTGTCCATCTTTATATCAGTAGCATATTGACTTTGTTACTATGGCTTTATAATAAGATTTAAAGTAAATAGTGTAGGTCCTTCAACTTCATTCTTGTTATCAATGCTATTGTTTCATTATCATTTGAATTTTAGAGTAAGCTTGTCAATTTCAACAAAAAGTCCATTCTGGGAGTTTTAGTGATATTATTTTGAATTTATACATAAATTTGTAGACTACCAATACAGTAACAATGTTGAGTTTTCTGATCCAAAAACAATATATTCTGCATTTATTTTGCCCTTCTTAAATTCTCTCAGAAATATTTTGTCGTTCTTGATGTATAGGTTTGCAAATCTTTGGTCAGATTTATACCTAAATATTTTTTATCTTTTAATATTATTTTATATTGCATCTTTTCACAATTTCAGTTTCCTATTATTTATTGCTAGTATATAGAAATATGATTTATTTTTGTATGTTGATCTTGTATACCACAACCTTGATAAACTAGTTCTAATTGTTTTTTTGTAGATGCCATTGTATTTTACATAGGCAATTATGTCTTTTGTGAATAAATAGTTTTGTTTCTATCTTTTTAATCTGGATGCCTCTCATTTTTTTCCTTGACTACTGCACTGACTGGAGCTGGCAATGCAATGTTGAATAGCAGTAGTGAAAATTGAAATCCTTGCATTTTTTTGTAATCTAAGGCAAAAACCATTTCTTTTTTCACCAGTAAGCATGATGTTAGCTATAGGTTTTTTCATAGATGACCGTTATCAAGATAAAAAGTTCCTTTTTTATTCTTTCTTTGCTGAAAATTTTTATTATGAATAGATACTGGATGTTGTTAAATGCTTTCTCTGCATTTACTGAGATTATCATAAGGCTTTTATTTTTAGTCTATTATTTGTTGAATTAGATTCATTAATTTGGGAATGTTAAACCATGCATTCCTAGAATAAATCCTACTTGTTCCTGTGATATATTACCTTTCTCTTTATTTTTGTGTTTAATTTCTTAATGTATAGTTAAACTTTTTTGCATATATATTCATGATAGATATCATTCTATAATTTTCTCATAATGTCTTCTTCTGATTTTGGAGTCAAAATAATATTGACCTCAGAATGATTTTTTTAAATTTCCTCTTCTTTAATTTTCTGGAAGAGTGTGTGCAGAGTTGGTATTATTTCTTCCATAAATATTTAGTATAATGTCCCATTGACACGTTCTGGGACTGGAGTTTTCTTTTGTGGAAGGTTTTTAACTATAAATTCAACTTTTTCGATAGATAGAGGGATATTTGGGCTAATTGTCTTCTTGCGTCAACAATGGTATCTTGTGATTTTCAAGAAAATTGCCCATATTAACCTATGTTATAGAATATACTTGTATCAAATTTTTCATGGCATTATCATATTTTTCTTTTAATATCCATGGAATCTGTAGTTATCTTGCCTCAGTCATTTCACATATTTCTTTTTTGTGTCTTTTCCGTTTGTTCTGTTTAGTCTACTTGGCTAGAAGTTTATCAGCTGTGTTGATCTCAAAGAATTAGTATTTGGTTTTATTGATTCTCTCTCTCTCACTCTGTCCTTTGATCTTTGTGAATTTTTAAAATTAATTTGTATTTTAGTTGCTGTATTTTTGTCTGGTTTCTTAAGGCTGAGATAATTGATTTGAGATATTTTTTTCTTTTTTAAGACAGACAGTTACTGATATAAACTTCCCTTAAGTACTGCATTAGCTGCTTGCCACTACTTTTGACATGTTTTATTTTTATTTTTATTCAGTGTAATTTCTAATATTTCCTTTAGATGCATGCTATTTTGTTTCCAAATGAATACTTGAAGAATTTTAATATCTCTTTCTATTATTGATTTCTGACTTGATCCCATTTTTATCAGAGAAAATATATTATGTGATTTGATCCTTTTAAAGGATTTATTGATATTTATTTTGCAGCCAAGAAAATGTTTTATGTTAGTCAATGTTCCTTACGCACTAAAAAGGAATTTTTAGCCTGCTTTTTGTTGGATGGAGTATTCAAGTTTATCTATAGTTAATTTCTGTTCATTAGTTCTGCCAATTTCTGATAAGATCACCCCCCCATACCTTTTCCTCCCTCTAGCTGCTTTAAAGATTATCTCTTTATTACTGTCTTTGAGCAAGTTGAGTGTGGTATGCCTTGGTTTCCTTCATTTTTCTTGTGTTTTTAGTTCTTTGAGTTTTTTTCTTTCTTTTCCTTTTTTGATCTGTGGTTCTATATTTTCCATTAAATTGGGAAAATATCAGTAATTATTTTAATTTTTTTAAGTATCATCTCTGACTTTCAGGGTCTCTGATTGCATATATATTAGGCTGTTGAAGTTTTCCCACAGCTCACTCATGATCTTTGTAATTTTCTTTTAATTATTTTTTCTGTCTCTATTACATTTTGTATATTTCTGTTGTTATGTCTTCAAGTTTATTAATCTTTTCTTCTGCAATATGTAATTTGTCATTAATACCATTGATGTATTTTTTTATTTTAGGCATTGTATTTTTCACTTCTAGAAGTTCAAATTGTATCTTTTTTTACACCTTTTATTTATTTACTTAATTTTTTTTTTTTTTTTTTTTAGACAAAGTCTCACTCTGTTGCCCAGGCTAGAGTGCCGAGGCACCAGCCTAGCTCACAGCAACCTCAAACTACTGGACTCAAGTGATCCTTCTGCCTCAGACTCCCGAATAGGTGGGACTACAGGCATGTGCCATCATGCCCGGCTAATTTTTTCTCCATATGTTTTTAGTTGGCCAATTAATTTATTTCTATTTTTATAGAGACGGGGTCTCACTTTTGCTCAGCTTGGTTCTGAACTCCTGACCTTGAGTGATCCACCCGCCTCGGCCTCCCAGAGTGCTAGGATTATAGGCGTGAGCCACCATGCCCTGCCTACTTAACTTTTTAAACATACAGACTACATTACTAAAATTCTTCTAATGTCCCTTTCTGCTAATTCTAACATCTGTGTCAGTTCTCAATCAATTCTTAATTAAATTACTGATTAAAATATTAATTATTCTCCTTTTGATCCATGTTTTTACTTCTTCTTTGCATGCTTAGTAATCTTTAACTGGATGCTTGACAAGTGTTTAAGTTACTTGGACACAGTGTGATACTTTTGGATCCTTTTTAATTTTTTGTTTGAGAAGTTAGAAGTAGTATTCTGTTTAGGGTAATTATCTCTCACTGCTGAGGCAAGGTATTCCTGAGCGTTCTACTCAATGTTTCATAAATTATGAAAGTTTTCAGTCTGTCTGGTTCCATTCTTGTCAATGTACAAAGCTGGCTCTATTCCTTTTGATACTTTCAGTTGATTCTTTTCCTGGATATGGGTAGTTTTCTCATAAATATGCAGTAATCAATACTCTGTTGAATACTTGAGGGAAATCCTCTGTAGATTGTCAGCATTCTCTTTGTAGTTTTCTCTTCTTTGGTACTTTGTCCTTCTAAATCTAGACACCTTGTTCTCCCTGAGCTTTCAGCTCTGTCCCTTCAACTTATAGTGCCTATTATGATATGCACAGACTCTCTCTCCCTATAGCAAGGATAGGAAATTCTGAAGGCGGTAAGCTGGGGCTATGATGGGGCTTATTACTGTCAGTAGGAGAGTTTAAAAAGCAAAATATTTCATACAAGGTTTTGCCTACAGACTGTCTAGCTCTTTCTCCAGACAATAGCACTTTAAATACCTGAAGGCAAATATCAAGTTTCCAAAGTTTTCACTTATTAAATTATATTCCCAGTTTCTCAAATGCAACTCATAAGAGAGTTGCCAAATAAATTACCTTTCTGATCTCTTTTTACCAGGTATTAAAGGTTTATTGAAGTTTTTGTTACTGTTTGTTTTATTAGTTTATTAGTTTGTTTTGTTTGTTTAACATAGATTGAAGAATGATATGATATGATATGTCATGGATAAAGTGATCTTGATAAAATTACCAAAGCATAACAAATGGATCATATTTATTTATTTAGTCCTAAATCACTGTAAATTTATTAAGAATATTGACATCAATCATTATTTAATTATTTTTCCCTAATTATTTAAACATATAACCTATTTAAGCAATAGTTTTTAATGTAGCTTGTTTTTTCATTTATGCTCTTTAAAAATGGATACTACTTGATATGTTGAAGAAAAATTGTCATTTTTTGTACCTTACAATATATATTAATTGCACGCTAACTACAACTTTTTTTCATAGGTTTCTACTATAAACACTCCCTTAGATACAGCTTCTGTGAACTGACAGAAACAGATCCATATATTGAGTCTTAATACTGTCATCTAATGAGAGGCCTCTTTCTATCCAAGAAGGTGTCAAATTTTAGAAAGAAGGTTTCAATCTTACTAAAACATGTTGATGTGAGACCAATTTGCAGTTCTTGCTGTGAAAGCAAAAAATCCACATTGAAACAATTTGGGGTGTCTTAGCGTGACTTCAACAAAAGTTTTCTATAAAATAACCCTGAATGTGAAGACAACATGCAGCAATCCGGTATGTCTCTATGTTGTGCAGTTGCTCTTGCTAGCAAAAGCGTGAACAGAAAACAACAGTAACAGCAACAAAAATCTGATTGTGAGAGGGCTGTGAATATCTTTTACAAGTGTTTTGTTTTGAGCAAAAAATATTTGGGGAACATTTAGACAATATACAGCAAAGGTTAAATTTTAAGGTGCTGAAAGACACTATTGGAATTATAAACTATATTTTATAACAAATATGGATTTTCCAAAAATGTTTTGTAAGATTTGATAACAATGTTAAGAAGAATAATTTCAATTGAAGAGAGCAAATGAAATGAATATAAATGGCTTTGTTTCTTGACTAGTAAGTGGAGCATTACATAATTCATCAGAAGAGCCACTTTTATAATCCACATAAATGTGTTTTATGATGATAGCAAATCACAGGTATGTGAGAAATATTATAACCTGAGTCAAAATAATTTTACCATTAACATCAGATTTAGTTTACTGATAACCTAAATTTATTGCACTTTAGGCTTCCAAAGATGAGGAACACATGCCAGTCAATAAACATTTTGAAGACTAAGAGAAAACTTAGAATCATTGGAGAATAGCTCTTTGTTTTCTTGGAGTGGGTATAAAACTCATTTTAATGAATCTTATAAGGGCAGAGAAAGGACATAAATGAAAAGGCATTATATTTTTAACATGAGATTATTTAATAATAATAAGATTATTATTGTTTTGAAAGTTTACAGTTTAGAACAAGGCAGATGATAGTGAGTTATAAGAAGAAAACTGATGAGAAATCACTAATGAAACCAGAAGAGTGACAACAGTAATTGGGCTGCTCTCATTGGCTATAAAATTAGAAGACACTTTGAAAGGGTAATAAATATATGAATTATGTTTTGAGAGACTCATGCTAGAAGTTATAACACAAACACAGTAAGAAAAAAGACCTTGGGGTTGAAATTAATCAATATTGATGAAAGTTATCTGGCATGGTTTTCCTTTTCATCAAGAATTTTTATTTATACCTTAAGATTAAAGTTGACGCTAGAGTTTTAATCAGGCCAACTTATATCTATCCTTAGTTCTAGTGCCTTCTATTTAGTTTCATTAATAGAAAGGCAGAGAAAGCATAGGAGATCAACTGATGGTCTTGCTTTATATATTAAAAATTTTAATATATATCAATAATTACATTTTAAAAACTAAGACAATGTAATCATTAATTATCATAGGTTTGAGCACAGACTGTTACAATTTACTAATTTATTATATGAAGCTATTTGGTAATCTTTTTGTTTCTTGCTTTCTCCATCTCTGATAATGGGTTCAAATTAATATCCACTACTTATTTTTCTTTGCCTGAGTAGGTAACTCCAAGTAAAATTTAATGTCAGTTATTGTTATCATTCTTTTGTTGCTTATCTACACATACCCTCCCTGCCTTGCCCTCAGAAAGTCATAAGTATGTCATGTGCTACACTATCTGATTAGGATCACAAAGCAGTGCAGTTATTTGATCAGATTGCTCTGAAAATCAGAACATAAACAGTTGTCACTGGGCTGGAGAGCTACAATGTGACAGCAAGTCCACAATTCTTGTAACAACATGCTTCCACCAAATCTGATGTGGTCACCCTCAAAAAACTCAAACATCTATATGTCTTATTCTATACACACCTCATATTCCCCATTGACAAGGGGGAAAATAACAGAAGAGTTAATGATATGATTTTATTGGAGGATGCTATGGTTTGGATGTTTGTTCTCTCAAACCTTATGTTGAAATTTGAACCCCAGTGTTGGAGGTGGGACCTGATGGGAATTGTTTGGGTCATAGGGGTGGATCCGTCATGAATGGCTTTGTGCCATCCTCAAGTTAGAGGCAATGAATGAGTTCTTGCTCTATTAGTTCCTATGAGAACTGGTTGTTAAAAAGAGCCTGGCACCTACCCCACCCCCTGCCTGCACCGTGCTTCCTCTCTTGCCATGCGCTATCTGCACAGGCCAGTTGCTCTGTGCCTTCCTCCATGAATGGAAGCAGCCCAAGGCCATCACCAGAAGCCAAGCAGATGGTGGCACCATGTTTCTTGTACATCCTGCAGAACTGTGAGTCAAATAAACCTCTTTTCTTTTAAATTACCCAGCCTTGGGTATTCCTTTATAGCAACAGTAATCTGACTAGGACATAGAGACAGATTTCTGATCCAAGTTAATCTCATCTTCTTGGTAGAAGATAGCAAAAATGACGTGTCACAAATAAATCTAAGTAAAGGTATTTAACAGACCTTTCTCTATTCGGGACCCAGAGCAGTAGGGGTCTGAAAAATGCCTACATAATAAATAATGTAGTATAAAAAATATATAGTGAAAGCCATCACAAGTGGTCCCTGTCATAGCTGAAGGAACCTGATTTATCCAATTAAAACTTTCCATTGTTTATATTTTACACATGGCAATGGTCCCATCCTCAGATACTTGTGAATTCCTTAGCACTGCTTCATGCTCCTGATTCTCAAATGACCAAAGGTGATTGGTCCTTGCAATTTAGCAAGACCTCTTTCATGCACACTTGTTTCCATAGTAAATGAACATCTGAGAATAACCACTACTGAATTCATCTTTATTTCCCTAAAGCCTAGTATAATGCCTCACACTTGCAAAATAGAAACACATCCACTGAAAGAAAGGAATAGAGAGAAAGAAGTAAGAGACTTAAACTGCCAGTATTTTAGCAGCACATGTCAATTCACCCATCTAATTTTGAGCCAGTTCTGTGGTCTACTGGTTACAGGTTGGTTTGGTGAATTGTGGTTTTGTATAAAACTTGAGTCACATATTTGATGAGGAGGATCCATATAGATATTCCATTTTTATTCACTATGGCTCCAGAAATTGCAAGCAACTAAGGGTAGGGATAGAAGAATAGTACTGGTCTCTGATTGAGCAATAAATGCCAGCTCTTTTTCTTGAGTTCATAAATAGATGCTTTGGAAGGAGTAGTTATCTCAACTGTTTTCTAGTGGAGAGGGGACAAATGCAAACAAAAATATAGCCTCTGAGAGAGGCATGCATCATCATTCTTAGAGATAACTACTCCATAAATTGAAGGTGGAGACCAAGTCCTTCATTAAATTATTTAACAAATAATGAGCATTCCTCTAGGCAATACAGATATGGCAGCAAAAACATACCAGTCTCAGCACTTGTAGGGCTTAAATTATACTTTTGGAGACATATATTAAATAAAATTAATTATAAAAATATATAAAAATTTGTATAATGGTGAGTGCTAAGGAGAAAATCAAAGTTGGGGAAAGGAATAGAACTTGGACACATAAAATCTTTGAAAATTTTGTTACTCAAAGGATTTTCTCTTAATTTAGAGTACTATAGTTAGCCAAAACAACTGGGGAGGTGGTATATTGAATAATTAAATGACAAAAATCCAGAAATAAAAATTATAATTGATTTTTAAACATTAATCAGTGTCTAAATTAAAAAGCCATTTTAGTTTTTGATCTGGCATAAAGACAAAATTCAACATCATATTGCATCTGAAAACCAAAATTTTCTACTGCAAAAAAAAAAAAAAATGTAGGTTAATACTTAACTGGAGTAACCAGCTCCCTTCCTGATTTCCTTACACTTTAATGAGACAATATGGCAATCCCAATGCAAGGCAAATTTATTGCTGATCTAAGAAACTGAAGCATGAATAATCATTATGCTTCCACATTATCAGTTATTATGTATTCCTTTAATGAGAGTGCAAGAACTTTGTAGGGTTTTTTTTAAGGCATTTCCAATGAGAGTAAAATGTTACTAGAGGCAAAACTAGGTGTTAATAATTAAGCGTTTGAAAAAAGAGTGGTTCGATGCACTGTGACAGAGTTCTCTTTGGCAACTAGTCCGTTATTTACTGGTATATTCATTTATCTAGAAAAAAACATTTATTATAGAAAGACACTGTCCTTGGCTTGAGAATGTAGTAGTAACAAGGCTAGGCTTTAGCTAATAGGGATTGTGCTTGTGTAGAGAAGAAAATAGAAAAACAATGGTGATAAAATTTGATGTATGTTGGCCAGTTGCGGTGGCTTATTCCTATAATCTCAGAACTTTAGGAGGCTGAGACAGGAGGGCTGTTTGAGGCCAGAAGTTCTAGATCAGCCTGAACAACTTAGGGAGACCCTGTCTCTACAAAAAATAGAAAAATTTGCCAGATGTGGTGGCATATGCCTAAAGTCACAGCTACTCTGGGAGGCTGAAGCAGGAGGATCACTTAAGCCCAGGAGTTTAGGTTGCAGTGAGCTATGATGACACCATTGCACTCTAGCCTGAACGATAGAGAGAGACTCTGGCTCAAACAACAACAACAACAAAAAGATGAATATCCTGACATGGACAATCTGAAACAAATAGCAAAATCACCTTACCTCCTAACCTAATTACAGGGTCAGTACAGATGAAACGGCTAGATCAGAGATAACAAAGTCAAGGAGTACTATAGATTAGATGCTAAAGACATAGACTTTGCTCAATGCAGCAGTCCCCTTTGATTTATATTTAGTTTAATCATAGTATTTTATATCAAAATGAAGTACTAATATTTCATTCATCACAATAGTGTTTCTTTGGATTTCAGTGACTAACACTCAGGAATATTACATTAAACTCTATTCTCATAGTGAGACACCTGATATTTCTAAAAATATGACATAGGAAAGTGTAGGCAAGTGGTAAAACTTCTGAGCATTAACTAATATTCTAATTCTAAATATTTTTTAATTTATGAGCTACCAATACTAAAGATATTTTATTTCTCTGGACTTTAGTCACTTCAGTTTTCACTTATTCTTTCTTAGAAAAATACCCAGAGAAGCATAATTAACAGTTGGAAATTGAGACCTTTCTGTTCTCGTTGAGGACATGAGTCAACAGTTCTTTCCCTGTGATGTATAACTTTTTATTTCAAGCAGTAGTCCATAACTATTTCTGTTATTTCGTTAGTATCAGCATATTGTTTAACCCTGAGGTTAGCTGTTACGAGAGACTGGATCAATGCGATAATCCTCTATTTTGTAATGCAGAGGTAACATAAAAATATCTTGCTCTAAGGATTAGATTGTTATTGTTTTATACCTATCCCTTGTGATCTATGAAGAATCTTACTGGATTCTGTAATTTCTTGCTAAAATCAGACAATTGTGAATGCAGATGGTATGGCTTTTAATCAAAGAGTCACAATACAATAAAAAGCTGGCCAACATCTATGCTTTTTAATGTCATGTGTAGGTTGGGAGAGAAGCAGTATCTCTGAAGTGTTTGGCATTAAGTAGGGGTCAATAAATACTACAAAAATATTTAGCTAAATGAAATTATTTAAGTAATTAATTTTAAAGGCACTGTCCTTCATTCTGGAAAAGAAGAGCATACATACTTTATGGGAGGTAAAAATCACTGCTATTTTACTAAAGAGATTGGAAAATCTACAGCCTGAAAATCTAATTTGTCTCAAGGGAAATATTCCAAATGTTTCACTTGGAATTCCTTACTTCTTTTGTAAAGAACAATAAAGACAAATGCAAACATAGCAGAAAATATTCCATCTATACAGAACCAACTCTTGATAAATGACCCGAAGATGTTGTGGACACAGTAAAGAAATTCTTAGAGAAATAGGATCTGCTGTTAAGCAAGTGGCCTGGGTAAGATCCCAAAGTTGCATTTGTCAGACATGTTGAAACTTGCTGGTGTATCAGTAACTATGCTATCCAGGTCTCTGAGGGTTGTAGAAGAAAGTGGAGTTAGATGATGAGAATTTAGGAAGTAGGGAAGAAGAATTTCTTGTGAAAGTCTCAGGATAAAAAGATCTCTTTCTTTTACTATCTCTCCATCTTATTGTCTCTCTCTCTCTTTTTAAATATCTGATTCTTTTTGTATGTATATTTTTTCTATCAACTTTCTTCTTATTTCACATTCTTTTCATTCCTCTTTCTATTCTTTTTCAATCTCGTTCTTATTTTTCTATTTCTCTTTTAACTGCATGTTGGCTCAAAATGTACATTTTTGTGTTTATTGAATAACACCTCACATTAATGGCTCTCAGTTTCAAGATGGAATACCTGTATTTCTTTCATTCAAAAACCCTCTCCCTAAAGTTAATTATATTTTGTTTTTATTTATGTTTGTGGGTTTCCAGTGATTTTCTCCTATCAGCAGCCCTAAATACACACAAAAGAGATTTTTCTATCAGGACCTAAAGTAAGGTATAAAATCAAACATTTTAGATAATCTTCATATCTTGACATTAGACGTTAACACTCAAGCCATATAATCTCCCTTCCTTCTTTTAGGAAAAAAATAAACATATAATTAAAGGAAAAAAGTGAATTTAAAAGTCCTTGGTATATATCCTAGCTGGCGTACTGGATTATCAAGGTATTTTCTACTTTTACTTGTGTTATCTACATAGGTATGATGTAATAACTATGATCGAGAGGATACCCCATGTGTGCAAAGGGAGATGGGCCAAAATGTGTGTAGTGGTTTGAACAGCGCCCCCTCAAAATCCATGTCTACTCAGAGCCTTAGAAAGTGATCTTATTTAGAAATGGGGTCTTTGGAGATAAGGTCACACTGGACTAGAGAAGGAACGAAATCCACTGACTTGAAGCTTCATAAAAAGAGGAAAGGACACACAGAAAAGAGAGCCAGGTGAAGATGAAGACAGAGAATGGAGTGATGCAGGTACAAGGCAAGGTATGGCAGAGATTGCCAGGAGCAACTAGAAGTCAGGAAGTGGTAAGGAAAGATTCTTCTGTAGAGTCTTCACAGGGAGAATGCACCTGCTGAAACTTTGATTTCAAATCTCTATCCTCCAAAAATGTGAAAGAATAAATTCCTTTTGCTTTAAAAACCACCATATTTTTGATATTTTGTTATGGCAGCCTTAGGAAACTAATGCAATGTGTTCTGCAAGCTTTCTTATGTTATGCTTTGGAATCTATAGAAATTGCTCATTATAACCCTCCTGCTCACAAAATATAAATTTATGGGGTGTTTCTTTCCATTTCTCAAATTTACCCAAGTGAGTAAACTGAAATTTAATCAGTCAATAATATTTATAAGATATTTCAGTGAGTTATAAACATATCTTTACACATTGCTGCTGCCAACTAAATTATTACTTCTCCATGATATGAATTATATTACTCTATGTATACCTAGAGCCAATCAAAAAGTGTTTAAAGAAAAATAAGAGGGCATATGGAGAGCAATGGTGGAGGCAAAACAAGCAGAAGAGGGATAATGGAGCCAGTGAGAGAAGAAAGGAAAGAAGAAAACAGAAAAAATTTATGAAGAGAAATCTAGTGCTGACACCATTTAAATTGGGAATTGTCAGAATCGCTTGGAAACTTGAAAGCATGTATAGGGAAGTCTTCTCAGAAGGAATAAACTGGAATAAAGATCAGCAGTAAGTAGATATATGAAGTTATATTAACAAGAGTAAATATTATTGACTACTTATCATGAGCAAGGCAGTATGTTAAGTATTAGCCACAAATTATTGTGCTTAAATATTGCAACAAACTTCCAAGGCAGGAGTAGATGTCATTACTGTACTCACAGGGGGTAAAAATGTGTCTAGAATCCCAAAGGTATAAAATGGCAAGATTAGCACAGGAGAAGCAAGATGGCTGACCAGAGACACCAGCTGCCAGACTGACTCACTAAGAAAGAGAAGTTTTAGATGAAAGAGAAAAACAATGAACTGACAGACAAACATAGATTAGATGTGGGTCTGAAGGAAGGGTGCCAGAACCCTTAGGAGACTCTACAGGAAAAAGTTGCAGAGCAGAACAAGAAGCACCAAGGTATTGGCAAAGATCAATCTCCAAGAGGTTTGGAGTTAGATGAGAGGGTAAGTGGAGCATATTGTTTCTCGCTCCCCAGAATCTCTGACAGCTGGTGGGTTCCCAAGTTGCAGGAGAGGCTTTCTGCCCACAGAAGCACAAAGCTGCTGCTTCCAGTAAGCTGGAAGCTTCTTGTGGACAGGGCACCCATCCCCCAGATCCCTGGGTGACTTCCTGCCCCACAGACCCAATTTGCAACAGCAGGTGCCATATTGCTTCTCCATCCATTGTACATACTTGTCCTACCCAGGGGGCATCAATTCCTCAGGTTTCAACCTGCCAATTCCCACACAAGGGTTGTAAAAAGTTTTTGCAGGAATAATTGAAGAAAATTTCCCTGGCCTAGCTAGAAATCTAGATATCCAGGTATAAGAATCACACAGGACTCCTGGGAGATTCATTGCAAAGAGGAAATCACCATGACACACAGTCATCAGACTGGCCAAGGTAAACATGAAAGAGGCACTCCTAAGACCTATAAGGTGAAAGCAACAAGTAAGTTACAAAGGAAGACCCATCAGACTAACTGTAGATTTCTCAACTGAGACCTTAGAAGCCAGAAAGGACAGGGCCCCCATTCTCAGTCTTCTCAAACAGAATAATGGCCAGCCTAGAATTCTGTATCCTGAAAAACTAAGCTTCTTATATGAGGGAGAAATAAAAGCCTTACCAGACAAGCAAACACTGAGGGAATTTGTCAAGACCAGACCTGCCCTGCAGGAAGTACTCAGAGCTGCATTATACTCGGATGAACACAATAGTCACCCACTGGTATAAAATCAATAGAGTATATTTAATATGCTAATTTTGTGTGTAAAACCACGGGGGAAATGAGAGTATATACTTGTGTTTATTTGTACCTCTATCAAAAAACACTGCAAAGATATTAATTTAAAGGGAAAGAAAAGAAAGTAATTTCGCTTAAAAGGGGGGGAAATATGATGAATGGATCATGAGTGAGACCAGATTTCTCAAAGTTTATTTTATTTTGTTTTGGCTTTTGGTGTTTGTAAAACATGCAAAAGAATGAAACAGGACCCCTATCTCTCACCATATATAAAAATTAATTCAAGATGGATAAAAGGCTTAAATGTAAGGCAAGAAACCATAAAAATTCTAGGACAGATAGGAAAAACTCTTTTAGACATAAGCCTAGGTAAAGAATTTATGACTAAGACCCCAAAGGCAAATACAGAAACAACAAAAATAAATAAATGGGACCTGATCAAATTAAAAAGCTTCTGCATAGCCAAGGAAACAATCATTAGAGTGAATAGACAACCCACAGAATAGGGGAAAATGTTTGCATGCTATACATCCAACAATGGGCTCATAACCAGAATCTACAAAGAACTCAAGCAAATCAGGAAGAAAACATCAAACAACCCCATTAAAAAGTGGGAAAAAGACATGAACAGAAGTTTTTCAAAAGAAGATAGACTAAGGGCCAATAAACATATGCAAAAAAAAAAATGCTCAATCTCTCTAATGATCAAGAAAATGCAAATCAAATGGCTTTTATCAAAAATTCCCAAAACAAGAGGTGCTGGTTTGAATGCAGAGAGAAAGGAATACTCACACACTGTTGGTGGGACTACAAAGTAGTACAACTTCTATGGAAAGTTCTATGGAAATACCTCAAAGAACTAAAAGTAGACTTATCATTTGATTTAGCAATCCCACTACTGATTATTTACCCACACACAAAGAAACACATTTTATAAAAAAAGACGTTTGAACTCAAACATTTATAGCAACACAATTGACAATTACAAAGATGTAGAAACAACCCAAGTGCCCATCAATACATGAGTGGATTGATAAAATGTGGTATAAGTATACTATGGAATATTACTCAGCCATAAAGAGTGGTGAACTAGTAGTACCTTTTGTAACAACATGGATGGAAATAGAGATTATCTTTTTAAGTGAAGTATCACAAGAATAAAAAAACAAACAACACATGTACTCACTACTATATCGGAACTGATTTATCAATACTCATGTGCACACATGGTAATAAAATTCAATAGAAATCAAGCAGGTGGAAGGGAATGTAGGGATTGGTAAATTCACACCTAATGGGCACAACACACACTATCTGGGTGACAGACACACTTATAACTTTGACTCAAGCTATACAAAAGCAACTCATGACATGTACCCCAATAATATTCTGGGGAAAAAAAACAGTAAAAAAATGAAAATCAACCCAAATGTCCAACATAAGGGGATTGGTTGAATAAAACATGGTACATAGTGGGACATAATGCAGGCATTAAAATAAATGATGGTGTTAAAACATATTTATTAAGGTGGAAAGATGTTTATTTTATAATGTCCATTGAAGATAATATATTAAATAATATGCTTTCTTATATATATGTTACATTATGTAAAAGAGAACTATGTATAAGACATGTATGTATAAGAGAAATCACATTATATTTGCAATGTGTGAAATGGGATATTATAATACATAAAACATTATGTATTATAATGCATGTAATACACTATAATATATGTTTAATACATTATTTCTTTAGGAAATTTTTTTCTGACCCCAGATTACATCATGCTCTGCTTTTGTATATTCTTCTAGCATAGTATTTCCCCTTCATAGCACTTATCACTATCTTAAATGTTTCATTGCTTCAAGAAAAATTAAAATTTTAAGGTTATTTAAATACAGGACAGTGGTGATTCACAGTTGTTCTCTTTAACTCTTCTATCACCTCTCTTAATGTGGCCCTAAGAGGGACTCCATACTTTGTTTCCATGATCTTCTTATTGGTGTCTTGGCTTTGGCATACTTTGGCCCTCCCACACCTTCTTCTGGGCAATATTTTTCATCGTAAAACTTTTCTCCCAATTGTTAATTCATTTGCTTTTCACTCTCTCTGCCAGTAATATATTGCTCTCCTCATTAGCATCAAATATGAACAGGGATTTCACTGTATCCTGAGCCAGTCATGTCCAAAAACACAGCATCCCATTTCCTTCCCAAGTCCAATGCTTACAACTGACAGGAACAGCAATATAAAAACAGTAGTAGCAGCAGCACCAAGGCAACATTAAAAACTTATAAAAATAAGTCTCAATTTTTTCACCCTATCATTAGTCTTCTGTAAAAAAAATTAACAAATGTAAATATTAAAAGTTTTATTTCACACTTAATTCTGCTGAGGACTACAGAGAATTTATCTACCTCAAAAACTATTAAATCATAAATTCAGAAATGAAAGTTAATTTTAACCCTATTTGAATATAACACTATGTTATTCTTTTGATGATACTTAAATTGTATATTAATCACATCATCTTGGGAAAAATACTATGACAGCTATATTCAAACTGAAGCCATGTTGGAATAATCCAGATTTTTGAAGTTAAAACACCACAGTCTATGAGCCAAAAAGAGGAATACAAAAATGTGCAGAATTTTTTCAAAAATATTATATTCAACCTCATTTACTTGATCAAACTGTTTTTGTTTTTAGTCTATGATACCGTGTTTTAAGCTCAAGTGGTATGATGAGATACTGGCTATAACTCATATTAGCCACTAGTATTTCTTTTTGTGTTTTTCAAGAACAACTTCATTTTCAAGTATAAGTGTAAAACCAATTTACGTTTTGAAAATGACCGAACAATCTTGAAGCAGAGATGTTACTTTTCAGCATGGCTAGACCCAAGTCAAGTAGTTTCCAGGAAGTTTATGATGATCACACTTTCTTTTTAAGCGGCTCCTAATGGTTAATCAGTATATCAAGAGAGATTTCATTTCTACTTTAAATTTAGTTATGTAAATAAGCATAATGGACAGAGATCAGATGATCAAACCACCATATGAAATTTCAAATAGAAGTAAATTAGAAGAAAGTGTTTATTGCTTATTTGCATTTTCAGAGGGCATATGCTGTAGTTTCTGCTGCATCACTTATTATGAGGCTTAATTATTAGCTCTAGTGTAATTAACTGTTAAATCAAGAAAATATAGCCAGCTTTGCTGATGAGAAGTTTAAACAGTGCTGTATTCTAAGGTATGAAATATATCTTTTCTTTAAATTATACTAATAATCTACTCTACCTTTCTTCATTCATACTTTCAGTAATACCTATTTTTTCAAAAAATGATATTTTACAACAAATTAAGGATCCTGTAAGTGGTATTAATAACAATATCTCTATGGCATAATATATTTTTATTGTCAAAGCTTTTTATAGAAAAAGCATTTTATTGATGAACTTTTAAGGTTAGAAATTTTGCAAAAGTTCTCCCCAAAACTGTATTTATTAGTAAAATTAAAATGAGGGGCACATTTTGTCTTCTGGATACACAGTAGTACTCAATATAAAAATAAATTAGGGTGAATTAAAATTAAAGTCATTTGTATATAAAGGACAATATTAGTATGTGAAAAATGAAGCCATAGAGTAGGAAAAAAAATACATGTAATACAAATACACAACAAAACAGTACTGACTTCTGCCCTAGGACATTATGGTCACACAGCTGAACCCAGATTGCTCCCACTCTTGGGTACTGACCAAGAAACCAGGAGGTGGTCAAAAACTATTAAAAGAAGTTGATCTACATGGATATTGAAATAACTAAGAATTATAACAAAAGCAGTATTAAGGGATTAACAGTAAATAAAGTACTAAAATTTTCAAGGAATTAGAAGTAATAATCAGGAATTTGTAAATAACTGCAATGAGGTGGGATTACAACTACAGACTGATGGCAAAAGCTACCTTGTAGTTCTAATTGTGTCTCTTGGAGTTTCTCCTTTGTTTCATATCTCAAGTATTCAGTGATACAAATAATTTAGTATGAATAACAATAATTTTCATAACTGGAAACAATAGGAAAGAAGCTTTTTGAGTTCAAGATTTCCTGTACTTTAACAAAGGTCACAATAGAAGTAATTAAGTCTATCCAATGAGAGAAGATGCATTTGGAATCAAGCTGACCAGTTGATCTTTCTTTAAGAAATGTTTTGATAATTAACATTAAATTGCATAAAAACTGTTCTGGTCTTAACTAAATTTTAATGACTGTAAAATAAGCATGTAATCCCAGCAGACGCATACAAAGAAAAACAAAAGATTATTTGCAAGGAAGTAAAAGTATTTGCAAGGAAGTCCAATTGCCGTTTGAAAACATATTGTCAATTAGTCCTTGTATCTGCAAACACCAGTTCTTTGTACCCGTGAGTTAAGAAATCTACCACATTTAATAATTGTGGAGCTCAGTGCCAATCCAACTGGCACAGAAACATAAACATTAAACAACATTATACAAAGAATAAATTTGGGTGGTCAGCAAAATCATACAGGAGTTAGAAAACATTATGCTATTATTTGGGGAAATGGATTCTGATTTATAATGCCTATGTTTAGTGTTTCAACACACTTAGGCTCTGTTTGTATATCACTAAGACATTAGGTCATTTTAATTGACCAAGCAGCTGGTTTGACTACATTTTGAATTGAATTGACTGAATTTCTAAATTTACTTAGTCACAGATTTCACAACACCATAAAATGGAAAAAGGATTATTTCCATCTCTATGTACTTAAGCAGCAGAAAGGCTTAGGAAATCACGTTAATATAATAAAGCAAGCAGAAGAGGCAAATCTGAGGCTCCCTGACTTTTTAATGTCATGCAAAGACAGAAAAATAAGGAATAGGACCTAGAAGGTTCAGGTCAGGAGCACAGTAAAGCCTAATTGACATAACTGAGACAGGGTGGAATTTATTAAACCAGCCATGTAAATTGGTGTACAGCCACAGTCAAAAATGCATCTGGTCCAGTAAAAGGATATAACGGATTTGGCTTTGCTGTTCTGTTACATGCCATGAAGCCAGTGTGTAAGGTATTATTAAAAAAGTAAATACTATTTTATCAAGCTGGAAACACTTTAGGACTTAGATGTTTTTAGAGTCCATCCTTTCTGTGTGTGGCTTTTCCTGGCACCCTAACAATTGTGACAGTGTTAGCCTCTCTTTCAAAGCTTGCTTCTCTTAATAAGGAATATAGTAGCAATTCAAATAAAAGTAATTAAACGCTTCTTTTAAACAGTTTTATTGATTATCACTCACATCCCACATGGTTCATCTATTTAAAGTGTACAATTAAATGGTTTTTAGTATATTCATGGAGTTGTGCTATGATCATCACAAATTAATTTTAGAACATTTAAATCATCCCCAAAACAAACCAGGAAAACATTACCAGTCACCATTTATCGCACTCCTACCCCTAGACAACCACTAATCTACATTCTGTCTCTAAAGGTTTTCCTATCCCGGCCGTTATCATAGAAATGGAATCATACAATGTGTCTAGTTTCTTTAACCATGTTGTCAAGGTTTATCCATATTGTGGCATATATTAGAACTTCATTCTTGGTTTTTTTATTTGTTTGTTTTTCTTTTGCTGCGGTTTTAGATTTTTGCTAAATAATATTAATTTTGCGGAGATTCCACATTCTTTTCCCCAGTGTATGTTTTTGTCTACTTCATCAGATGACCATATGAGGATGGTTCTCAGTCCTGTTCCATTGGTCTATGTCTCTGTTTTTGTGCTAGTAAAATGCTGTTTTTATTACGATAGCCGTGTAGTATACCTTGAAGTTTGGTAGATTGATGCCTCCCAATTTCTTCCTTTTGTTTAAGGTTGGTTTGGCTACACGGGGTCTTTTCTGGTTCTATATGAAGCTTAGAATTATTTTTTCTAGATCCCTGAAAAATGATGTTGGTATTTTAATAGGGATTGCATTGAATCTGTAGATGAGTTTGGGTACTTTAAACATTTTAACAATATTGATTTTGCCAATACATGAGCATGGTAGGGTTTTCCATATGTTTACATCCTCTGTAATTTCTTTTCTCAGTGTTTCATAGTTCTCCCTATATAGATCTGTCACTTCCTTAGTTAAATATACTCCTACATATTTTATTATCTATGATGTTACTGTGAAAGTTATTGTGTCTTTGATTTGATTCTCAGCTTGACTCTTGCTGGCATATATGAAAGCTACTTACTTGTTTGCACTGATTTTGTAGCCTGAGACTTTGCTGAATTTATTTATCAATTTCAGGAATCTTTTGATTGAATCTTTGGGGTTTTCTACATATAAAACCATATCGTCAGCAAGGAGTGATAGTTGTGGACTTCTTCTTCCCCCATTTGGATACCCTAGGTTTCCTTCTCTTTTCTGATTGCTTTGGCAAGGACTTCCAGCACTATATTCTTTGATCATTGCTTCAAGTATATCATACAACCCTTCTATATTTTCTTCTCTGCCTTCAGAGATGCTTATGATTATTATGTTGGCCTCTTTACATAATCTCACATTTATTGTATGCTTTATTCATGATTCTTGTTGCTGTGTTCTTTCTCTTTGATTTTTTTTAGCTCATAGGTGTTACCTTCAAGCTCTGAGATTCTTTCTTCTATATGATCTAGCCTATTCTTAAGGCTTTCCACTGTGTCTTGTAATTTCTTGAATGCATTTTTCATTTCTAGAATTTCTTTGGTTTTTCTTTAATACTTTGATTACTTTAGAGAACTTTTCATTCATTCATTGTTTTGTGGCTAGTTTATGTTGAGTTTCTATTTTCCCTTGCATTTCACTGAACTTTCTTATAGTCCATAATCGAAATTCTTCATCTATCATTTTAATCATTTTGTTTAAATTGGTATCCATTGCTGAGAAGCTATTGATTTCTTTTGCGGGTGACTTTTCACTCTGATTTTTTGTGTTTCCAGAGTTCTTTTGCTGATTCATTCTTTCTTGACCTCTTTTTTGAGAGCTGGGGGTGCTAGGGATGGTTTATGGCTTGGTCTCCAAGTCCCCAAAGATTGTTCTCTTACTGTGCCAGTCAGACGAGCTCTGGTCCTGAATTGCCTTTGGAGTGTTTTATCAGGTTTGATGAACTTCTTGTATTACCTCTGGCCTTTTGTATCCACCTCTTCCCAATGAAGTATAGTGAGTTTGGTCCCAGAGCTTAAGCTCTAAGCTGGTGGATTATACTTATATGCACCAATTCTCCACTCCCTAATAGCTTGAGATGAAAAGCCTAATGTTTAGCTGTGGGTTTGTTCCCATGTAATTGATTGTAGTTTGTGTGGAGGAGCCAGTTACTGAGATAATCTATTGTGGTCATGGTAGATTCTGGTTCCCTAGGTGAGGTAAATGAATGCCCCAAGCTTTGGGAAAGGCCTTGTAGCTCCCAGGGGTCACTTGGACCCTGATCCCTCCTGAGGTGGGAGGAGGAGCAAGTTACATTGTGGTTGGGGTGTGAGACCTTAGGTGTGTGAGCCTCTATGGTGCTCAGAGGTTGCTTATTTGGCCTCTAGGAGGAGGCACTCATATGAAGTTCAGGGCTATTTCTCCAAATGCGGAAGGCTGCTGCTGGTGGGAGGGCCTACTCATGTGATTGCTGAGGCCCATAGCCAGGATTTTCCCATTCTTGTCCACAAACCTAGGCACTTTCCCCTCCGATGAGTCCACTTGTGTTTCCTCTTTGTCCAAGATGGGCTCTAAAGCTTCCCCACAGTTCATATGTCTGGCCTGCCTGCATGCATCTCATGATGCTAGTGGATAGGGGGATATCCTATGGTGCATCCCTTTTCTGCCACTAGACCTCAAGGTGAGGCAGGTGGGCCTCCCTCTTCCCAGAAGTCTCCACCAGGGGAGAAGCTCCCACCAGGGGAATAGTGGAAACTCAAGGAACTCTTGGATCGAACTGCACTCCCTATTAAAGTATGATGGTGCAGGCAGCTGTTCCAATTCAGCTTGTGGCACCTGAGGCATTTGGTTGCCATGGGAACCAGTACTTATGCAAACTGAGTCTCAGTGCCTCAGCCTGCTCCAATATGGTGGTTCTATGGGGTGCACTTACAGCCTCCTACTTTCCTGTACTCCTCCACACCCTCCCGATGGGCATGGGCTCTCTCTTGCCACCCAACCCTGGAACTAGGATCTCTCTCCTATGTCTCCCACTCTGTCATATTCACCACTAGTAGGTAAACAGGCCAAATGCCTGTGGGCCAGAAGATTGCAAATTGTGGCTGCCCTGCCAGCTTGGGGTGGGAACCCATATCCGATGCTCACAATGTGTCACTCAGCACAAAGAATTCTAGCATCTGCTATTGTGGAAGAAGGGGCTGTGGTCTTTCTGCACGACTCTCGTGTTTGGGGGACACTGGCCTGCCCTCCTCTTGGAGCCCCAGCTGCAGCTATGCTGTCCTAGGCAAGCTCGGCTGGGAATTCACCCCCATTGCAGGAGCCAAGTCACTCAGAGCAAAGCACTTTGGCTGTTGCTACAGGTGGTGTGCCCATGTGGCTAAGAGCTAAGAGCAGCTTGAACCAAAATTACTTTCTGGGATGCCAGGAATAAAAGAGGTGCAGAGGAAGAGGCATCTAGATGGAGGGATGCCAGCTCTCTGGCTCCTTGTTATACACCACCCACCCCGGGATGACAGTCCTATGTCCCCTTGCTGGCCTGTGGCTCCTATGTGGAGGAGTGGGGAAAAAAACCCTTATCCTTTCCCTGGGTTCCAGAGCTCCCTGGATTTGGTTCATGCCAAATTTTCTCCCTTCTATCCTCCTCTCACTCAGCTGCTTAGTTCCTCCTGGTTATATACCTGAACTCCACTGGGGTCTGTCCCTCTGGTCCACTTCCAAGCAGTAATCACTCTTTGCTCTCCTCAGTCCAAGCCTCAACTCTTCTGCCAGGATAGTTCGACAAGCTGTGTCTATAGTCAGCCATCTTGGCTTGTTCACTATAGGTGTACCATTTTTAATCTTTTTACTATATATTTACTATATCTTTTTTTATGTCTGGATACACACTTACCATTGTGTTATAATTGTCCACAGCATCCAGCAAAGTAGCATGTTTTATGGGTTTATAGCCTAGTGTATAGGTGTATAGTAGACTATATCATCAAGGTGTGTGTAAGTACACTATATGATGTGCGCCCAATGATGAAAATGTAACGCATTTCTCAGAATGTTTTTCCATCATTAAGCAATGCATAACTGTATACAGGCGTCCTCAAACTACGGCCCGCTGGCGGGCCACATGCAGCCCGCTGAGGACATTTATCCGGCCCGCTGGGTGTTTTTGCCGCCGCTGACTGTCCTGCTTAGCAGCCGACTCATCCCGGGCCCACAGTGAGCACTTTCCAACGGTCTGAGGGACAGTGAACTGGCCCCCTGTTTAAAAAGTTTGAGGACACCTGGATATGATTTGAAAATATTTTCTCCTATTTTGTGAGTTGTTTTTATACTTTCTTGATAGTGCTCTTTGAAGCAGAAATATTTTTATTTTAATTTTGATGAAGTCCAATTTATCTATTTGTTCTTTTACTTCTACTTTTACTGTCATATCAAAGTAGTAATTGACTGATCCAAAGTTCCAAAAATTTACTCCTGTGTTTCCTTCTAAGTTATAGTTTTACTTGTTATACTTAGGTCTTTGATTCATTTTGAGTTAATTTTTATACATGGAGTAAGGATGATATCTGACTTTATTCTTTTGCATGTGGATGTCCACTTGTCCCAGAATGATTTGTTGAAAAGAAAATTCTTTTCCCATTGAATTGTCTTGGCATTTTTTATTGAATATCACTTTATCAAAATCATGTGGGCTTTTTTCTGACTTTTCAATTCTATTATATTGATCTGTATAACCACCCTTATGTCAATGCCACAATGTCTTGATTACTGTATTTTTGTATTAAGTTTTGAAATAGGAAAGTGTGAATACTTCAAATTTGTTATTATTCAATTTTTTTTTTTTTGGCTATTCTGGGTTCCTTTAATTTCCGTATGACTTTTAGGATGAGCCAGTCAATTTCTCCATACCAGCCATACAATATTTTGATAAGAATTACAATGAATCTATAGATAAATTTGGGAAATACTGGCATATTAACAAAATTAAATCTTCTAATCTATGAACACAGGATGTTTTTCCATTTATTTAGGACTTATTTAATCTCTTTCAACAATGTTTATGGTTTTCAGTGTACAACTCTTACACTTCTTTGATAAATTTATTCCCACATATTCTATTCTTTTTTATGAAATTGTAAACAGAATTTTTAATTTTGTTTTCAAATTGTTCATTGTTGGTGTATAAAATGCAATTGATTTTTTGAAAATATTCACTCTATATGCAGAAATCTTGCTAATTCATTTATTCATTCTAATAGTTTTTTAGTGGGTTGCTTAGTACTTTCCCTATACAGCATCATGCCATCTTCAAAGGGAAATCACTTTACTTCTTGCTTCCAATCTGATGGCTTTTATTTACTTTTCTTGGCTAATTACTGTAGCTAGAAGCTCTACTACAATATTGAATACAATGGCAAGACCAGAAATTCTTGTTTTCTTCCATATCTTAGGTAAGAATGTCTAATCTTTCACCATTAAATAATGTGAGGTGACACAAGATCAGAAAAAATGGGCTCCATATGTACTCGCCATCAAATTGGTACTGACTGATTAACTCTATGGTGCCCAAATGGTGGTGGTTTTCACCAAGGATTCGGGATTTGGGGGGGTAACCCACATGTGAGGGATGTGGTGAGCATTGTGGAGGGGAAGGGCATACCTCTAACCCTTGCTAGGTAGAGGCAAAGTTATAAAATGTAACCAAAATGTTCGTACTTTCATATTTTCTTGAAATAAAAAAATAATGTGATGTTAACTATAAGGTGTTCAAAAATGGCTTTTATTAGGTTCTCTTCTATTCCTAGTTTATTGAGTGGTGTTTATGTTTTCTGTTTTTTAGTTATAAAAGTTATTGAAATCTTTCATGTGGTTTTTATATATCTCTTTATATTATCATGTTGTTTGTGTTCATTATTCTGTTTATATGGTATATTACATCAGTTGATGTTTGGATGTTAAGCTAACTTTGCATCCCTGGGAAAAATCTCATTTGGTCATGATATATGATCCCTTTTAATATGTAGGTAGATTTGGTTTTGAAGGAGTTAAGCATATGCCACCCAAAATATGCTACTTTTCAGACTGACTATTTTGAGTTAAAGACAGCTTGGAAAACAGCAGGTGCAAAGAGACCATTCTGACCTTCCTTCTGTTTCTTAAAAGTAAGATATGAAATTCCCATGTGAAAGAAGCCCTTCATATAGTAGAAGTAAAGTAACATTCTTATCCTCAAGGACAGCAACTTGAGGCTGAGAGAATTCTATGCAGATCTTACTAAAATAATTCATCTTCTTTTAATCCCACACCTAATTTTGCTATTTCTTCACAATTTATTACTCTTTGGCCAATTCAATATATAAATGCTCAACTATGTGTCTTTGGATCTTTATTTCTTTATGAAGGCTCCCATGCCATTAAATAAATTTCTATGATTTTCTTCCATTCATCAATCTTATGTCAATTTAATTCTCAAGACCAGCTGAAAAATCCTGAAAGGTTAGAAGTAAAATTTTTCCTCCCCTAATTTCATCTGTGTCCCATCTTAATGGAAGAAGAGCTGAAACATGGGGCTTCTACCTCAACAAGCAACAATCTAGGAAATAAATGTTAAAAATGTTTTTCTCTTGGCTACTAACATGAAGCAATGGTGTCTTAGAAGATAAAAGTAAGGTAGATCAAGGTGAAATTAGATAGGCCTGTGGGGATTACTAAGGAAACAAATAGATTAAGAGAAAAAAACCCTAAATAAAGCATTTGATGAGAAAAATCAAATAGGTTTAGTTCTATTAAGTAAACCGCATGAAATTGTTGGCATTTGACTCTTTTTTTTATTTCATCATATTATAGGGGTAAAAATATTGTTAACGTTACATATATTGCCCTTGCCAACCCTCCCCCTCAGCCATGTCAGAGCTTCAAGCATGTCCATCCTCCAGGTGGTGCACATCGCACTCATTATGTAAGTATACACCCATCCCCCCCTCCCCCCTCCCACCTGCCCACCACCCAATAAAAGTTGGGGTTTTTTTTTTGACATTTTGGTTATACTTTATATCTTTGCCTCTCCCTAAGAAGGGTTAGAGTTATGCCCTTCCCCTCCACAATGCTTGCCACATCCCTAAGATGTGGATCTCCCCCCCCCCCCGCCAATCCCTAGTGAGCACTACCACCATTTGAGCACCATAGTTTTAATCAATCAGTACCAATTTGATGGCGAGTACATGTGGAGCCCATTTTCCCGATCTTGTGTTGCCTCACTTTGGATAATGGGCTTAAGCTTAATCCAGGATAGTATAAACGGTGCTAGCTCACTGTCATTTCTTAGAATTGAGTAATATTCCATTGTCAGCATATACCAAATTTTCATTATCCACTCATGAATTGATGGATGAGTTGATGGGCACTTGGGTTGTTTCCATGTCCTTGCAATAGTGAATTGTGCTGCCATAAAAATTCAGGTGCAGATGACTTTATAATATAATGTCTTGTGCTGTTTGGGGTAGATGCCTAACAATGCTATTGCTGGGTCGAATGGTATTTCTATTTCTAGATGTTTGAAGTATCTCCAAATTCTTTTCCACAAAGGTTGCACTAATTTTCAGTCCAACCAGCAATGTAAGAGAGTTCTTGTCTCTCCACATCCTTGCCAGCATTTGTTGTTTTGGGATTTCTTGATACAGGCCATTCTCACTGGGGTTAGGTGGTATCTCATTGTGGTTTTGATTTGCATTTCTCTGATGGTTAGAGATGTTGAGCATTTTTTTATATGTCTGCAAGCCATTATTCTGTCTTCTTTGGAGAAGTTTCTGTTCATTTCCATTGCCCATTTCTTGATGGGGTTGTTTGATTTTTTCTTGTTAATTCTTTTGAGTTCTAGCTAGATTCTTGTTATTAGACCTTTATCAGAAGAGTAGAGAGCAAATATTTTCTCCCATTCTGTGGGTTGTCTATTTGCTCTAATGATAGTTTCCTTGGCTGTGCAGAAACAAACTGGAAGGCATCAGTTTTCCTGACTTCAAGCTATAGTATAAAGTAATAATAGTTAAATCAGCCTGGCACTGGCACAAGAACAGAAGCATTGATATTTGGAATAGAACTGAGATACCAGAGATGAAACTATCAGCATACGGTAACCTAATCTTTGATAAAGCAGACAAAAATATACGATGGGGAAAAGAATCTCTCTTCAATAAATGGTGCTGGGAAAACTGGATAGCTACATGCAGAAGATTGAATCAGGATCCCTACCTCTCACCTCTCACAAAAATTCACTCTTAAACCTAAGGCATGAAACCTTAAGAATCCTAGAAGA